>JAPMIB010000010.1:1800000-1965000 GCA_034770305.1 Trichogramma dendrolimi | reverse complement strand
CTTTTTATCCGCTGCTGCTGGCTTTGTTACATCGTCGCGATCGCGACTACGACGACTATATGGTATCGCACGAGCAGCGCAGGGGCGAAGTCAGCCGCGCGCGCGCTTCGTCATCGATCAGAGAATTTATACACTCCGATCCTTTAACTTTTCTTCTTTTTTTTTTTTATGCCGCGATGCACACACTCGGTTGGTGCATTTTTCATAGTGGCACAGTACGTACGGTATATGACTATATCGAAGCTCGATCCGGTTCGCTGTTGTCGTCGTGTGCTTATATATAATATTAGCGACACGTTGGCACACAGCTCGTCAAATTTATTATGCATTATACCTTTACTTGTCCTCTGCTGCTGCTGCTCTGCACGTTTCATCCGCGTGTCGTCGTCGTCGTAGTCGTCCGCGTTTATTTAACGCGCTGAATTGATACAGCCGATCGAATGTTGATAAAAAAATAAAAATGAAGAAACAAGAAAGAAGAAGCGGAAAAAGAAGTTAAATAATAATAAAATCTGGATGTAAAAAGTAAGTGAAAAAAAAAATTCACTTTATCGCGCAGCACGTGATGAGCGACGACGACCCAGTAGTAGACTTTACGATCGATAATAATTCCGCTCTCGCTGAAATTAGATCTAACGCTGCTGCTGCCGCTGCTGCTGCTGCTGCTGCTGCGAGCATTTACGTCAAAGTTTCCCATTTGATGGTTACTCGCTTGCTCTGCTCTTTCTCTCTATCCTCTATAAAATGATCCATTTCTCCGCGAGTAATTATTCGGAAAAAAATATTGCCCTTGAGGGTAATCGCGTCTGTCAGTTGCTCTCGCGCGCGCGCGGATATGTGCGGAATATAATATCGTATAGCGCGTACTTGCGCGGGACGTGTTTGCATAATACCATATAACCATCGCCCGAAGCTTTTACACGAAAATCCCCGAGTTCTGACCGACGCACGCACACGATGGCTCGAGCATCATATATATATATGCGTAGCATAAGGGTATATAATACACATTTTTAGTAAACGATTCTAGTGTATATGCACGCGGTGGTGCTGTACGTGCGTGGGCGCTATTCGCTTCGCGCGTACATCAGCGCGCGATCTAGAATATAAATCGAGAAAAACGTTGTACGCCAAAAATAAACTCGATTTCATAGGTAACGACGTTATAAACGTAGTTTAATTATAATCTTTTATTCCTGTGCATCCATATACAAAGCTTTATTGATTGACATTTATTATCAATTTAATAATAGTGGGACAGTTTTCAAATTTATGGAGAGATGCATTTTTCTTGTATTATTCTAGTGCAGATACTCAACGACGTTTTAAAGTACATTTATTTTAAAGGACGCGCATCTTAAATTAACTGATCAAAATGAGAATGTAACTGTTTCCAAAAATTCAGACCAGTTTTCGACCACATTGAAACGGTAACACAACTTTTAGCTACCACCACTAGATGGCGAGTACCTTTAACAGACAAAATTTGCAAGTGGCAAAGCCATAATAATTGTATAAATCAAAGCAAGATTTTTCTGCGTCAACTCTCACTGGATCGCAGTAATTCTTCGATAATCGTATGATTTTTCATGTTATAAAAATGACCTTTATTTATACCATATTTTTCATTGCATCAGCGCACAAAGAAACGCCTCCGCGCGTTAAAAAAAGAAAGAAAGAAGATATAACGATATCGAATGCGTTTATACCTACTCGCATTAACAATTGTTTTTAGCCGCGACAATCGTCTGCATGTGTGCGTTTCTAAATCGGCTGCAGAAATTTCTGACGGAGTGCATCGATACACGATACATCGTGTGCACACACACACACACGCGCCCTCTCGCGTACTCGAACGTTGCATAATTTCTAATTTTAGAAATTCGATGATCACGACAGAAATGAAACATACACAGAAGCGCCCCGACGCGCGCGCCCGATTAATATTTCAATCGGTTATAAAGCTCAGTGTGTGGCGCTCGATACACAATTAATCGGCCGTGTATGTGTGTGTGCGCGTTTTGAAGAGTGAATACGCGATGATAAAAGAGAGAGCGATAAAGTTACAAATATATTGAAGAAGTGAGAAAAATGATTTTCAGACGAAGGGAACATTCCGGAAATAAAAGAGTCGGAAAATTACGGATTTATTTCTAACCGCGCGCGCGCGCTCGATAAATTCAATATTTTTCATGCCCGCGTATTGGCTGGAGATCCATATAAACGAAGAATCTGCATCTGGATAATAAAGTGAGCGTAAAAATAAATTAAAAAAAACAGCAGAGGAGCGACGGAAAAAGGAAGACGAAAGTCTATTTTTGGGGTGTATTTTCAATTTGCACTAGACAAAAACACGAACGCAACAGTGAAAACTGTGTACGTGCTCACGCGTGTGTGAGGGTATGTAAGCAATCTATATTCTGCACGTGTGTATGTGTGTACGTACACGGCACTCTGCTTCTCTCTCTCTCTCTCTCTCTCGCCCGCTCGCTCGCAGGTTAAGTAGATTACAGAAGCCAATGATGAAACTATTGATTCAAGTTTTCTCTCTCTCTCACTCTTGCACGCGGCGGTGGCTCTCGGGGCTCTGTCTCTCTTTCCCTCTCTCATCTGCGCGGCGAGGCGCAGCCGTTCGCGCAAGATACGATCAAGTTCCCTCGATTATAAACGACTTCATTTTATCGGGAATTGAGTAAAAATGTTTTTTTCTCAAAAGAGCTGCTGCTACTGCCGACGCCGCCACCGCCTCGCGTACAGCCCTTGGTTAGTGGTGGTGCTGGTGGTGGAGCGAGACGGAAAATTCATTGCATTACCGAGTCGAGCGAGCTAGGTTGCTGCTGCTGCTACTGCCGCGAGCGAGAGGTGTCTTTAATACATAAAGCTCACTGGGTTGAGAACATATTATTTAGCATTAAATGTAATATTCAAGTAGTTTACATTCGCATCTCTGCGAGTTGACCAAGCTCTCAGTTTATAAATGCAACTTTTTTATTTTGTCGCACGCTCGATCGACAAACTATCGGCTTCCTTCCATGTAGCTCGCTTGAGTCTCTCTCTCTCTCGAAAATCAATTCAACCTACTTTTCGAAAAGTGCATTTCTGGAAAACGTCATCTCTCTCTCTCTCTCGCCGCGCCGTTCTGCCGCGCTGTTGCCTGCCTGGCTTTGGCCAGGTCTCCTCGCTCTCCTCGCTCGCTCGCTCGTTCGCTGGATCGTCGTGCTGTGTAGCAGCAGCAGCAGCAGCTACTGCACCTCGCGAAAGGGGGTGATAAAATGAGAGAGAGAGAGAGAGAGAGAGAGAGAGAGAGAGAGAGGGGGAGGGCGTCGGAAGGGCGCTACACAGCTTATATAGCAGCAGCACCAAGTGGAGGAGGTGGAGGAAGAGGATGAGGAGGAGGTAGGAGGAAGAGGATGGTCGTGTGGATGTATGCAATACACACGTATACGCACACACGCACGCACACGAGCTTCCCTCGCGTATATACCTATACACATGTACACGTACGGTATATAAGCTACAGAATGAGAGGGTGACCGTCGTTTTGCCTCGAACTCGAGTTGCTGTACACGGCGGCCTCTGAGCTGCTGCTATAACTTCGCGATTTGTTCTATGCCGTGTATATAGGTACATATCATTGCTGTACACTTGTGAAGTAGAAAAAGAGATGGATGTCCTTCGCTTGGCGGCGCGACGAGGGTTTCCGCGCGAGGAAAATTGTGTTTCCCTAGTTCTTCGCGCGGGGCATATCTTTGTCCTTTGCATAAATATAAATGTTGTACACGTCGTCGAGGCCTCGAGGTTTCCCCGCACATTATATTCTATATCTCTCTCACTCTTCGAAACCTCTCTTGGGCACTGCTGCTATTGCTGTTGGTGAAGTTTGCAGATTCGGCTTCTTCCTTTCGTTCTGTGTGTGTGTGTGTATGGGTAAACTCTACATATAGGTAGGAAGGCAGTCAGGCGTTCGTCGTCGTTCGTCGTTGTGTGTCGAGCTCGAGCTCCGAGAGCCCGCAGGCAGGCACCCAACACACACACACACATTCATACTTTGAAGTTTAAAACTTCTTTTCGTTCGTGAGCTCGTGTTCGAGAGAGAGAGAGAGAGAGAGAACTCGTGCAAAAGTGGCAATTTAAATCATCCGTTCGGAACTTCTACATTCGAAAATCATAATTCTTCTCTTGCTTCTTTCTCTCGCTCGCTCTGCGTTCGCGCGCGCGCAAGGGAATTATTCTTGGATTCTCGCGCGCGAGGCGCGCATCAAAACGCTATACGCGAGGTGCGTTTGTGTGCCGCGACGACGACTCTTTTCTCGCGCTGCTGCTGCTGCTACATAACGTATATAACATCTTGTATAAAAAGAGAAAAAATATATATGAAAGAAGTAAAAAAAAAAAGAGCGACGCGTTGCTGCTGCTCGTCGTCGTTGATCGACGTAGTTAACGCTTTTAAGATTCCGTGTTGATATTGCTACTTGGAAAGTTTTTTTTGCTCGTGCACACACATCACACGTACACACAGACACACATCCATAATTAGCCGTTTGAAAACGTGTGGCTTTGCGCGGCCGCGCACACGCTTTGTTCGGCCGAGTGTGTACACACATATACGTATATATAGAGGCTTGCGGCCGCGTATATACATACATGTAGCCATACATACACTCACAGAGAGAGAGAGAGAAAAGACCATGGGCGATTCGGGGGGTAGTTGTTGCCGTTGCCGAAGTATTTCGCAATTTTCAGGCTATATATACCGATGGATGCACGCGTGCGCTCGCCCGCTCTCTCTCTCTCTCTCTCTCTCTCCACTATGTATATCGCGTTCAATCGAATATCGAACGTTTGACCGCAAATCTCATATTTTTACTCTTCGTTCGTATCTATCTCGCTGCTGCTGCTGCAACGTTATAGCGTAACCGAGTATTTTTCAATTTTATCTCTCTCTCTCTCTCTCTCTTCTCCTCTCGGTATAAAAAATATTAAAATTCTTCTCTGCATAGATATGGTATACACACACACACATGGGATAGAGATTTTTTAGCTAAAAAAAAAAAAGAAAAAGAAAGAAAGACGAAAATTCTGTGTGTTCAGGCAGCAGCATATCGATGCACTACGCTGTGCTGCCGAGGACTGCACCTCTATAGTAGTGTACATACGCGGGTGCGAGAGAGAAAGAGATAGATTCGGATATATAGAGTTCTGCTGTACGATATCACTCTGTGTGTGTGTGCAGTGCAGTGCAGCCCCTCGCAGTATAGGTACCGAGCTCCGAGTTTGAGTGTATACGGCCCTGACTCCGACCGGCTGGTTGCCAGCCCGGAGCGAGCGGTTCTCTCTCTCCTCTCTCTCTCTCTGTTGTGCTGTGCTTGTACTGCTGTGTGCTGTGCTGCTACGAGCAGAGCAGCGTCGAGGCCGGCTGTAAATTACCGTGTGCGCGCAGACTCGTACTTTCGCACACACACACACACACACACACACACACGTACACACACATGCGGGGCGCTGCTGCTGCTCCGCTTGGTGTGTAGTTGCATACATGCAGACAGCGCACACATACAAAGTGCAGAGCAACACACAAAGTAGCAACAGCAGCAGCAGCAGCAGCACACAGAGAACCGTGGCCGGGTGGCGTGGCTATTGACCGAAACTCCCTCTACTCCGTTGTGTGTGTATGTGTGTGCAGAGTTGGTGAACGTGCACAGCGCACAGTATAACCGGCCGGCGCAGAGGAGCCTCTCTAGCGCATACACACACACACCACACACATACACTTATATAGGTGTACTGCACGTTCAATACTCTCCGTGCATACTCGCACACATACATAGAGAGTCGTTCGCGAGAGAGCCCGTGTGCTTCTGCTGCTGCAATATTATATATAGATATGCACGTGCTGCGCGCTGTGCAAAAGCGGCCGGCCCATCTCTACTACACTCCAGCTGATGTGTCGACCGCCCCCTCTTATATAGCATGTATATATATGCACTCGTTCGCCTGCGCGCGTCGCTCTTTCTCTCTCTCTCTCTCTCTTTCGCGCATATATGTAGTATAGATACGTGCGTGTGCATATAACACACACACACACGGACACATGCACAGTGCGAAAGTGAAGCGCCTTCGTGTGCGTGTGTGTGGCATGCATATATAGTAGTAGACACGTATATATATAAGTATATGCTATAACGAACGCTATATAGCGAACGAATCTTTATATATACGAGAAGCAGCGCGAGTTTCGCGAAAATTCGCTCTGTACGCTCTCTATGCTGGCGAGCGATAGATTTAGCTTACAATATAACAGGCACGTATATGATAAAATAATGTAACTCTCTCGTGCTGCTGCAAGCACAACACCACCACCACCGCCTTACGCCACACGACCGCACCACAAATGATTATAATCGATCCGATGATGACCGAGCGCTTATAATATATGAACTTTCGGGATAGAGACGAGTCTATAGAGCGCTGGGCTACTGTACCGGCCCGCCGTGTGTGTGTGTGTGTATCAATATTTGCAACCCATTGTTTCGAGCTGGTCGATCAAAAAAAAAAAAGGGTTTATGTACGCGGACAGAGAGATCATTTCGGAGTTCTGCGCAGCAGCAGCAGCAGATTCTCTCCCGTCCCCCCCGCTCAAACTACAATATTATACAGCTTGCGAGTGAGTACACGAGCGCGTGTCTGTCAGCGAGCGGAGAGCAACGATCACGACATGCGACGATTATCGTCATCATCATGATGACGACGACCGACCGACCGACTCGATGATCGAAAAGGGAGACTTTGTAATCGAATCGTGTAACACTTTTGTTGTGTGTGTGTGTGTAGCTGCTCTCCGGTTATACGGCTATACTTTACATTATTATTATTTTTATTATTATTATCATTTTATCGTAAATCATGATGTCGATACGTCACACAAAGCCCAAATCGTTTGTAGTCAGAACATTTCGGACCTACACTACGATGCTGGGAAATACTGTGTTATGTATACGCGTTTCGATTTTCGATAATTCACTGTTCTGTACTGTACTCGCGGCTGCAATCATCAATTGTATCAAAGGCAGTAAAGTTGGGATTAACACACACACACACACACACACACAGACGGAGACGATTTGACGGAGGTCGTTTCAATGTGAGCGAACGATCCGACAATGAGAGAGAGAGAGAGAGAAATCCCTCAAAGTCATACACTCGTATTAAACAAGAACCGATTGCTCTCTTTGTGGGTTTAATTTTTTTGGGAAATTGTTTAATCAAATAATAATAATAATAATAATAATAATAATAATAATAATGATAATTTATTTATAATCGATGCGGCTCGCGCGTCTCTGGTCTCTCGCTCTGGTCACGCACATAGACGCGCAGCGGCGCACGAGATGCCGTGAATCAGATAAGATATGGTTCTTTTTTTTGTTGCTGCTGCTGCTGCCATTATTTAGTTACGGTAACGGGTTATCCTATCATTGCGGGGCCTCGGTGCGCTGCAGACAGCTCGCTTTTTCCAACTCGTACCTATACACAAGCGTGTCTATGCCTTGTGTGTGTGTGTGTGTGTGTGTATGTGTGTGCGTATATACACGTACCTACGCTGCTGCTGCTACTATATACGTAAGTAATAACGCACGGACGAGAGACCGTAAAGTTCACGATGAAAATCGTTACTCCGCGCGCGAGTTGTGCGCTGGCTGGCTGCAGCTCTCGCTCGCGCAAGAAACGTTTGGCGCTTGTGTGTGTGTGCCGTATTATACACACTGCACACTGGGAAGGCGCCGCGAGCTGCGAGCTGCTCGCTGTTTGTATGCAGTGCATATAAAAGTTTAAAAGACAGCACGAAGAAAAAAGAAATCGGAGTCAAGCGAGAGCTCCGAAAGAGCTCGAAAGACTCGCAGCTCGCGCGGCGGTGGCTTTGGGGGCTAGCCCTTTAAATTGTGTGTACGATCCGTGGTGTATGTATACTATGTACGGTGGGCTCGATTTCTAAGCATCGAAGAGAGAGAGAGAGAAAAAAATCCAGGCGCAGTAGAGCTAGTCTCACACGCACACAGATAGCTGTCGTCGTAAAAATGCAAAATCCAAAGTGTTTGTCGCTAAAATCCACACACACATACACACATGTATACACAAATCCAATGCTGGAATAGATAGTTATGCTCTTGTATGTATATGTATGTATTAGCTGCATATGTGTGTGTGTGTGTGTGTGTGTGTGTGTGTTACTTGCATCGTTGCAAAGCAGCATACAAAGGCTGTCTGTAATGCTGCTGGCTGGCTGGCTGCTGCTGCTGCTGCCGGTGGAAAGCGCGAACAGCTGAGGGGGAAAGCGAGAGGGAGTCAAGTGGTGAAGTTGAAAGAGGGACAAGGAGTCGCAGGGGAGGGAACCTCCTCGCACACACTCACACACCGATACAAAACCTTATATATACTTTGCTCGACTCGGCTCGAGCGAGAGGCTGTGTGTGTGTGTGTGTGTGGTAAGTTACATGTATATAATAGTAGCTGGTAGTTGTGTGCCAAACGTGTGTGTGCGTTAGATGCATGTGTGCTGCTGCTGCTGCTGTAGCTGCGCGAATATATATGACTCCTTTGTGTGGCTCGAGGCTATGGCTCGGTGCGCTTGCGCCGCAGCAGCAGCAAGAGAGCGAGTTGCGACGATGTCGACGACTACGCGGCGGCGCGAATAGCAATATATATAGGTATATATGAGGCATAAAATACGGAGCGCGCAATGTATGTAATATACCCGCTCTCGTCGTCGGCTGACTGCAAGCTTGTGGTGGTGCTCAGTCTCTCTCTCTCTCTCTCTCTATAGGCTATCTCGCTCTGGCTCTCGTCTCAGCTGTGGCTCGATTCCCCATTCGCCGTCGCGCGCAGCACACACACACACACTACCATCCGCTTTTGCGGTTCGCTTTCTGCTGTAGTACGTGTGTACCCGTGTGCGTGCGTGTAAGTACATTCGCACACACCTATATAATACATCGGCGAAACTCGGAGCAGCAGCAGCGGTGGCGGTGGTGGCGGCGAGCACAGCACAGCAGTTCCTCGGCTGGCGCACGACCGACATCGCGCTGCTGCCTCTGAGAGCCGGGCCCACACAGACATATATATATATATATATATATATATATATATATATATACATATATATATATAACGCACGGTGTTTCGCGTATATATATCTACCCACACACACACACACATAGTCGGTTGCTCACGCAAATATATCTGTGTATAGCGCGTACATATATATATCGCGAAACGCGAACGAGAGAGAGAGAGAGAGAGAAAGCTCGATTCGCGCATACATACACATACATGTAACAGCAGCAGCACGACGCACACACACACACGCGCTCGCGCGGCTCTCTTCTATACTACTCTGACACTCAACTCCGTGTGTGTGCGCGCACAGAGCAGCAGCAGCACGAGCACGAGCAGAGGTCGTCGTCGTAGTGGTAGTAGTAGTAGTCGAGAGTTCTATATATCGGCGACGAGAGAGAGAGAGAGAGAGACGGCCGACGACGACGACGACGAGCGAGAGGCTCGCCATTTTCCGTTCGCCTCGCGCTCAGCTGAAGTCACATCGGAGCAGCAGCAGCAGCAGCAGCAGCGGCGGCAGAGCGGCGACGACAGGCCAGCAGCCAGCCAGCCAGCAGCAGCAGCAGTGAGCCAAGCCGAGTCAAGCGGAGAGAGAGAGAGAGAGACTTAGGTTTTGCTCGCAACATTCGGAGTAGGCAGGCAGCGAGAGATACAGCTTTACTGCACAGGATTGACAAGACAAGATACACACAAACACACACACACTCACACACACACACACACTAACAGGCAAAGCCGAGCGAATGTGTGCGAAACTGACTGACTGACTGACTGTCTGTCTGTCTGTCTGTCGGTTCGTTTGCGCGTGTGTGTATGCGGATAAATCATACATATATATGGAGCAGCAGCATTAAGAAAGACATACTCACACACACACCAAGTGGAGATTACCATAGGGTTGGCACCACGACCATCGACCGAAAGGTTTAAAATAAAAATAAAAAAGTAAAAAAAAATTCAAAAAGGGAGTCACTGCTCAGAAGTAACCCGAGGACCAAAAAACTGGCCGATTACCGAGACGACACACAAGGAAGGGCCTGACACATATATAAGAGAGCCCACAGCCACAGCTCCACACAGCCGTGACAGTATATAGACGTTGAAGGCAGTTCTATATACATTAAATACATATATATACAGCCCAGCAGCAGCAGCAGCGAGCGAACGAGCGAGAGACAAAGAAGCCGGCTGGCTGCGCTCGATGATAGCTATATCTACGGCACAGCACAGTAGCAGCAGCAGTGCAGTCCGGGTACATATAGAGATAGAGAGAGAGAGAGAGAAAGAGCTGTGTGGTTCTCTCTCTCTGGCAGCAGTAGCAGCAGCAGTGGAGAGAGAGACAGAGAAGCGGAGTGTGTGCGAGAGCGCCCCCCGAGCAGCAGCAGCAGCAGCAGCAGCACATCAGCAGGCAGCCTTATCGATTTTCGCAAGAAACCAAGAGACAGAGACAGAGCAGCCGAGAGAGAGAGAGAGCACCCTACAAGTACATACATACACACAGTGCAGAGTATAACCGAGCCGACGAGAGTAGAGTCAACGTCGTCGTCGTAGAGCTACTCGTGTAGGGGCGCCCTGCAGCGGGGGAGGAAATTGAAAATTGACACATACACTCGCACAAGCAGAGGAGGACACACAACCCGGAGTAGAAAGAGGAGGAGGAGACATTTTTCGTCAAATATAGTGGAAACTAATCGGGGCGATCTCTAGCTACAACGACTCTCAAGCCTTTCACGCGACTGGATTTGGGTGAAAATCATAATCATCGGGTCTCTCGACAGCAGTAGTAGTGTCTCTGCGTGTCAGTGCAATATATCTTTGTTTCTCGAAGTTGAGATCGTCTTCTCGTATGCACTTCTTTGTATATGTGTGTGTGTGTGTGTGTACGTATACAAGGCAGCAGCAGACTCAATTGCCAATGAGAGAGAACGAATATCCTACGTTGTGTGTCAAGCTGCACCAGTTTTAAACGCAAAGGTAGAGTAATATAAAAAGGAGCGTCGGTGATAGCGGCTTTTTCGGAGCAGCAGCAGCAAGCCTAGAGCAGCAGCAGCAGTATAAGCGCATATTGTGGTGTAAGTGTGTGTATAGGTATATGTGTGTGCAAAGCGAGGAGAGCCTAGTGCAAAAGGCGAGCGCAGCAGCAGCGAGAGCGGCGAGGGAGGGAGGCAGGCAGAGCAGAGCCAGCAGCACCACGGTAAACCGGTTCTTCGATCGGCCAAGCAGCAGCAGCAGCAGCAGCAGTGAGCCTCACTCACTGAAAGCTAAGGAGTAGGAGGCATATCACGCCGAGCGAGCCAGAGCGAGACAGAGACAGACAGGCTTCGGTACAATCTCTTCTGGTTAAAAGTGTCAGTTCGTGTCTTGGCTCTCTGTGTGCTACAACGACGACGACGACCACGACGACGACGACTGGGGGCATGGCCGCCATCGTCATCTTCTGGATTAGTCGATAAAACGAAAAGTGTGTGTGTGTTTGTGTGTGCTGCGTGTGAGCATTCTCGATCATCACCCCCCTATCGTCCTGGAAGACGAGATATGCCGACGACCGATGACGGTCCCAAGCGAAGTAACGCCCGCAGCGACTACATTACAGTGGTAACATGGAGAACGGGATCGTTAGCCAACAAGAACGAGAACAGTATCATCAGCGAGTCGTTGTCGAAAGCTGCAGCAGTGAATCGTCCACGAAACAAAAAAAATTTCTGTCATGAGACGCTGACGACTAAGACGACTAAGACGACGACAAAATTATCAGCAGCGGCCTCGACCAAGTGTTGTTCAGTGAACAGTGGATCAGTAGGTAGACATCGGTTGGATAGCACTAGCAGCTCGTCCTTCATCATAGCAAACCGATGAAGCTCAGCCAAATGCCGAGTCTCGTGTACCTGAGCCGGCGTACGAACGCCGCCAGTGGTAGCACGCAGGAAGCAGCAGCAGCGCAAGTAGCAGCCGATGCGGCTGCCTTACCTCCGGCAGCAGATAGCCAGCAGCAGCAGCAGCAGATACCCAGTGTAACTGGCGGTGTCTTACCAACGCTAAAGAAGCAGCAGCAGCAGTTGCTCGCCGCAGCCGCCGAGAATCTGGATCATCAACATCAACATCATCATCATGCTGCCATCGTTAGCGCAGTCGCCAACGCCGACAAGCTCGACCACCAGCAGCAGCAGCAACAACTGACCGCGGGACAGCAGCGACTGTTGGCCGTCGACTCCGAGAACTACATGCTACGTAACGGTAGCTGCGATCAGCAGCAGCCTCAACAGACTCAGTCACAAAATCACAGCAACAGCATCAAGTCGATCATCAGGTCGACGGCGAATCATCTGAAATCGTCGTCTACCTCGACGAGCATCAGCAGCAGCAACAGCAGCGGCAGCATCAGCAACGGCAGCGGCGCTAGCAGTGCAGGAGGCAGTAGTGTAAGCAGCAGTAACTGCAGCAGCGGAGCTGCGCCGTTGTTCGCCGGCAAGAGCTGCGCCAGATTGGCCAGCTTTCATCGCTTGCTGTGCTGGTGCGACGAGCAGCAGCAGCAGCAGACTACTGGCGGTGGCTACGTTTTCAACAACAATAATAACAACAACAACAATAGCAACAACAACAATATCAATAATAACATCGGCAACAGCAGCAGCAGAACCAGTGGCGGTGCCAGTGCTATCGCGTCCGCCGTTGGTAGTCCCAGCAGCAACAGTGGTGGTGGTGGCAGTAGCTGTCAAAACAGCAGCAGTAACAACAACCACAACAACAGTGACGACTTAGTTATCGGTAGTAATAGTAATGGTAGTAGTAGTAGTAATAATGCGCGTGCCGGTGGAGCATCGGGTGTTGTCGATCATTTGGTAGTAGTCGCGAGTGCAACGACGACAACAACAACAGCGTCGGGCTCCTCCTCCCCCCTGAATCAGATTCAGTCCCTTGAACAACAACAACAGCAGCAGCCACCGATTAGCAATGGCGTCGGTGGTTTCAATAGTACTAGTACTAGTAATAACGCAATAATAACTGTCGAGAGAAAATGTTGCTGTATGTGCGGTTCCGTTTGTCCCTCAGAGTGTCACGCGTGCTTTCACAACGTCTGCAAGGACAGGTCCCACGAGCGGCCCTGCAGATGGAGCGCCAAGAGCGAGCAGCGCCAGCCGCCGGTCTACAATAAAGATAAGGTGAGTCTATCTTTTGCGATATTTCTTATATATACTCTTCTTCTACTACTACTTCTTTTTTTTTCTTCTACTTTTTAATTGTATAACAGATCACTCCCGCGACGATCGCGAGACAAAAAAAAGAGTTGATAAAAACGCGATTTTGCTTCGGTCCGTTCGATAAAACGTTATACATACATAGGAAAAACTTTCCCGGATTCGCGTTTTAGAAAATTGTGTGTGCTGTGCGAACTGTGTGTAAGTCTGTGTGTGCGTGTGTGTGTTTCGCGCAGCAGTAGCAGCTGGTGTAGAGTCGAGTCGCTAGAAAGATAAGGTTATCTGTTCGCTCTCTGGGTGCTGCTGCTGCCGCTTGCGCCGTCGTCGTCGGGCTATATAGTCAGTTCGCTCGCTCCAACACAAAGAATGTATATATAGATAACGTCACGAATGGACTATCTTATTAACTCGACTTTGCGAACATAACCTCTGGCGCTTCTTTACTAGAGGGAGAGAGAGAGAGAGAGCAGTACATGTATATTGCATACATGCACGTACGCATTTTCGCGATGATTTATCGGAGAGCTTTTTTCCTCTCTTTTTTGCAATTTTTCACAATCGATTGAAGCTCGTTCGTGAATCTCTCTGCTGGTTGGTTATACCACACAAAATCTCTGCCCGTCGTCGATCGTAATTCAAGCGTAATTAATAAAGAAAAAATCGGAAATTTGTAATTCAATAGGATTAAGTGTCCTGATTTCAAGCACCGAGAAGATAAAATTCAAATTTCCAACGAAGACGGAGGTGCTTGTCGCGCTTGCGTAGATCACAGTAAGCCAGTTTTGTCCAGTTCGAGCTAAACGAGCGAGGCAGATTTTTTTTTTCTTTTTTTTAATCTTTTTTTATTTATACAATAAGCTTAGAGCAGCAGCTATCTTAGCTGCTTGTAGCCTGGAGCAGCCTATTGTAGACCGGTCGAAATCTTTCCTTTAATAGATATGAGGCGTGCGGATCTATATACGTAAAAAGCTCTCGATGCGTATTGTGTATACACACATTTTCGAATATATCTGAATTTGCAAAAAAGTAATCTGCATTGGTTATTTTTGCGCGTCACCTTTACTCGACGACGACGACGACGACGAGTAGTAGTAGTAGTAGTAGAAGTATGTAGGTAAAAAAAAAAGAAAAAGAAAAAAAACTTTTCGTATTCAAACTTCCTGCAAGGTCAAAAGCATATTAAACTTGGCACGTTCTTGCCTACACACCTATTCCGAAAAGCTCTTCGCACGCAATTTGGACAAAAAAGGGGGATTATTCACCGCCGGACTTACATACTTATGTATTATACAATTATGAATGATGATATTTAAGTTCGCGCATCGTTACATATCGTATACCTTGAAAAAAAAAAAAAAAAAAAAGAAAGCGCGACGAGACGCGCTCGCGCAGACACACGGAGACACTCGATCGCGAAACATTGCGCTCGTAAATTAATGGCCGGCACACACAGAGAGGCATATATACATTAAAAAAAAAAAAAGGATGCCAAATAAAAGAGTCCTCGCGAGCTTGAACCGGTGATTCGTACCTCTCTACTATATACGCTGAAACAATTGAAGATTGCCCGCTACACACAAAGTCGTGTGCAGTAGTGTATAATACGCAACACACGTACACCTACACACGCGAGCGCGCGGACGCGCTCAAGCGCGCGTGCGAGAAGCGTATAGGTATATACCTATCCGAGCTATAATTATGTACTGTAAAAGCGTGTTCGCGTACACACACATACGTACAAATAAATACTATATAATGCAGAGAGTGACGCGCTGGTTTTTTTGTTGTTCTTGTTTTGTGTGTATGTGTGTGTGTGTGTGTGTGTGTGTGTGTGCGCCGTTGTTGGAACATCATAATTAATATGACAGTAGTTACACCGCTGCTGCAACAGCAGTGGCGGAAATGGATGCGTGTTGGGTAGTGAGCCTGATAGTGACAAATTGTTTCTTGTTTGTAAAAGTACGCGCGAGCAGCAGCAGCAGCAGCGGAGAGAGAGAAAAAAATACATTCTTTATGTTACACTCGCGTGCGTGTAAATTTTGCTCCGAGTAATTCTATACATTACGGTATATATATAAAATCCTGTAAAAGTTGGTTTAAAACTCGCTTAATCGCATTAGCGACTCGTCGTGTGTGCATACGTAATACGTAAGATTATGGGGATCTTCAATCTCTTTGTGTGCTGCGTATAGTACGTGCTTTAATTGCAAAAACTGTCAGCGCAATTCCATTCTTTATCGCGGCGCGGGGCTATATACACGCGCGCGCACACACACACATACGGACGCTCGTGCGGTGGTGCACCGCGCGCGCGCTCTGTTTTAGATAATTCACGAGTCGAGTTGGGATTTAGCTTGCGTTGCAACTCCGCTATATACATGCTCAATAGGCAACGATGAGAATCTGATGTAATTTGTCGGTTACCCAATCCAGCAGCAGCGGCAGGCTCGGTATCCATGCACACACACACACGCTACACAGGGCTTACGCTCAATCGCATCGCGAGAAAGTTTCTATGTATAACGCATACACACATATACGCGCATACATATATATAATAAAAAAGTGGCTTCGAATCGGATTTGTAGCTTCCTAGTGTATTATGAAGCATTAATGGAAAAGAAATCGTTTTTCCCTGGGATCGAATAAATCTATTAGAAATTGATGATTCTCTTATTTTTTTTGTTAAACTTGCGAAAGAAGCAGCAGCAGCAGTAGTATGCTGCTGGGTGTGTAATGAATATTCTCTGCAGCCGCGAGGAGGATCATCAATTTTATAATTGAATTCTCATGGCGCGGATGAAAGCAGCTTTTTTCGATTATATATTGCGTGTGTATTATAATGCACGCCTGTGCAATGTACGTATAGTCAGACACCGAAGTTGGCCGCAGTGGAAAACAATCATTATCATTGCCTCTCGTTGAATTTTTGCCAATTTTGTATGAATTTTGAAGTCGAAGCACAGCAGAGAGAGAGAAAGAGAATACGTTTCGTTTCACTCGAGAGTTACAATATCGTTGATTATTATTCATCTTTCTCTCTCTGTCTCTCGGGAGCGAGGGAAAGAAGAAAAAGAGAGAGAGAGACAGAAAAGTTCGAGGCATAAAGAAGCAAAAAATCTCAAATTAAAATCTTTACTCTCGCTACTGCTGCTCTTGCTGAGATCTTGTCGTACTCGCGCGTGTGTGTTTAAAAATAAAAATAAATATTACACAGAAGCACACACGAGGCGCGCAAAAACTTCGCTCCTTTTTACCCTAGTTTGTGTGTGCCTCGTGTACCGCGCGCGCTCGACTTCAATGAGTATATAGTAGTATAGGTACATATTGTAACAAAACTTCACAGAGAGAGAGAGAGAGAGAGAGAGAGATGGGGGAAGAGATCTCATCCTCCTGCCTTCTTTTCCTTTGACAAAAATGACTGCCGAGTCGTCGAAAAATGACTTCGCGCGAACACTACACTACTACCGTTGTGTTGGGGTCACGATGATGAAAAAAAATAATAAACGTCACAATGCGTAATAAATTCATCATTTTATTACGCACAAAGCTCACAAATAATGTGTCCCAGTGATCGAGAGAGAAGAGAGAGAGAGAGAGAGAGAGAGAGAATAATCATATAAAGTGAAATGCAACAAACGAAAAAAAGGTGCGGTTCTTTACAATACAATATATACACGCGCATACGTATACAGTCAAAGCTCAAAGAAGAGAACGAACAAACGAGCTCGAAGCGGGAGAGAAGAGAGAGAGATAGAGAAATGATCGTTAATTCAATCAATCATTCCGTCGAGTGCACGTATGCTCCGTGTATATACATTATTCCTCTCTCTCTCTCTCTTTTACTGCGTGCAAGCAATTATCGACAATGAGCGCTGATCCACGCACACATACACACACGCGCGCATACGAGCACTTATACGCCTGCAGAAGTCAGAACTGGATAAAATTACGCCCATGTATGTGTGCGAGCGTATGTAATTTTCCCGAGCACTCGTGCGTTCTTTTTTCGGCGTTTCACCGGTGAAACTTCTCGATCATGCGGCTGCGCTTCCACAACTCTTCGATGTATAGTGTATATAGTGTATTTATATACACACATACACGCGATTATATATTTTATGACTCATGCTTTTTACCTTCAAAAAAGCTCGCTCGCTCGCGCTTGGCATGTCGCGCTTACTACTAATACTACTACTCGCATGCCAATTGTTGAAAAATTTGCCCGCGCGATGATTAACTGCGGCTAGACAATAAAACGGCACACGGCAATAATTATACAAAACATTTTTCGCATATTATAGTAGTCGAAATATACGATACAATGTCTGTTTTAACGGGCTCGTTCGGTTGATAAATGACCTACGCGGGGCCATTTAAAAAAAAAAAAAACTGGTTGAAAATTAGATCGTCGACACATCGCGCCGCCGCTCGCGGTGGGTAATCGCTCGAAGATTAACCGCGCGTTGAAAAAAATGCGAAAGTATATAAAAGCTTCGTGGCAGCAGCAGCAGCAGCGATACACGAATGCGATACCGTCAGACGTACACGTATATATATATAATATATACGTCGAAAAAAAAAAGAAAAAAAAATTCAACACATTTTTTTTTCGCAACTTTATCGCGCTGACCTCTCGTCGTCGTCAATTTTTTTTATCTTGGCTACAAAAGTTTCGCGCTCGTCTCAAAGTCGCTCCCGATCGATCGATCGGACAGCGGTGGTGCACGTGAATCGCGTTGCCCCGTGACGAGTCGCTGCGGATCTCGATCGATCGATCGATTCGGCCGGAGGCTCTGCGTTTTTGTAATACACCTGCGCTCTCTGCGTCTGAATGCCGAAAGTCGAAATTTCAGAAATTTTTTTCGGAAGCGGTAAGAACTCGATTTTTCTTCTATTATTGTTTGGCGCGCGCACCCGAGTCAACGCGACGACGTCGACATCTGGTTAAATATTTGCACGTTCTAATATAATTGACGCGAACGCGCATACCTACCGAGTGATTGAATACTCTTTACACGCTTTCAACGCATCGATTAATAACGATAATAATAATAAAATTTGTAATTGAAAAGACCGTCTTGCGTATGTTCGCTCGATCGACGGATCCTCTTTCTTATCTCCATCTTTAATCGTGTCTGCAGATCATCGATCGTACTCGCTCTCGTCTGCGGAGCTCGAGATGCGGAAATGAGAGAAAAAGACTTTCGTTTCATTCTTTCTTTCTCTCTCTTTTTTTTTTATTTTCCGGCCGAGTCTCTCGGCGCGTCTCGTGCGCGCGAGCGAGCAGCATATTATATATATAAAACACGCTCGGATCCGAGATTCGTATAAATTTTCTAAAAATGACTTGACCTTCGAGTTTGATCTGCGCCTTCTCTCTCACTCTCCCACTTGGGACGCTGCAACACGTTGTAGTTTCTTCGTGTAATGCTAACTTTATAAAATTACATATCGTCTTGTGCCGAGCTTATCGAAGCTCTCTCTCTCACACACACACACACACACACACACACATGAACTTATGTGTATGCTATATGCAGTATGTACATGTGTATGCGTGTGCGTGTACGTGCCCGAGCTCGCTCGCTCGCGAGAGAGAGAGAGTCGATCTCTATACTTAAACTTGAATTCCTCTGGCTCTATGCCAATTTGCAAGAGAGTAAAATCAGCCTCTCGGACGAACGAACGCGTGAAAATGCTACTGCAGATTTATATACCTAACGCCGCGTATATACACAGCAGCAGCGGTGGTACGATGATCGTGACGCGATATGCAGCAGCAGCAGAAGTAGCAGCACAAGAAAAATTGAATATATGGTTATAGGCGAGCTCATGACGTTTGTGCGTTTTGGCTTTTTCGCGCGAGCCTCGAGTCGAGGCAAGGCAAGAGTTTCGTTTGTGAGTTAGGGTCGAGGTTGCTGATGGATAATAAATATTAAGACAGAAAAAGAGAAAGAGAGAGAGAGCCCCGTTGTGCGCGCGTTGTGAATTTATATTCGCGCAAAAAGATAATACATTTATAGAATTGTATATTTCATATACGTACGATCGTATTATATTATTGTGTGTAGCAACAATAACACAATAATTTTAATTTGTATTATAAAGCTTTTGTATACGCGCAGCGAAAGAGAGAGAAAATTTCAAAAGCTCGAAATTGATTTTCAAAAATAAAACGGAGCGCACACACACACACACACACATGCGCGCACAACCGGATTTTTATTGAAGAGTCATCATCATCGCATGCGCTGCGCCAATCGAGAGTGCAGGCAGCAACATGTGCTCGCCATACACGTCAAATACATCTAAATTACAATGCTGTGCGATCAGACAGGCCACTAATCGCGATATCGCGAGCGAACAAGAAGCGATTATGAAATAACGTGTGTGTATCCCCCCGCGCGTTTCCCTCGTCGTCATCATTTTTTTTTTTTGTAAAGCCTCGTTTTTTTTGCCAATTAAAATAATCTTTTGGCTATATCGCGCGCGCGCGCCGAAGAAAAGATATTGCATTATAACGCAAAGATATAAGCGCATAAACGTGTGTCCGTCCGTGTGTGTGTGCGCCACATATCGAGTCATGCACCTTTTTGTTCCGTACCGCCGACGACGTCGTCTTCGTCGCGTGGTGGACAGAGAATCTCCTATGACTCGCCGCGAGGATCGCGCGATAAAAACGGAGTATTCTTCCGTTAAAATTAATATCTAATTTCTAGCCGAGCACGCGGTGCTGCAGAATTTTTTCGTCTCGAATCGCAGGCTAGCAAAAAATAATTATACATATCGAACAGAAGAAGATGAAAAAAGTGCATACTGCCTCGGACTCTTACAGTCGTCGCATTTTATATAAGTTTATACACTTACTCTCAGCGCTTATATCATAAATCAAACAAACGATCTATCAAGTCGTTATCACTTGAAAATATTCTTCGCGTCGAGTTCTGCCGCCGCTGCTGCTCGCGCGGAGCTGTGTGTGTGTGTGTGAGCATGAGCGCGATCAAGGTCGTGTGCATATAACGCGCAGCACACACATAGACAACGGACGCACGTACGAGGCATATATAATACGGGCGCGAGCGAGCGAAATATATATACATTGTTTAACAGCTGCGTGTGTTTCGCGGCGGCGAGCACACGCACACGTGGTTTATTATGATAAAAACGCGCAGACGAGAGAGCAAGAGAAAGAGATACAGCTGAGAGATTATCACAAACGCAGCGCGCGAGAAGAAGAAGAAGCTCGTGGAGTAAAAGTATAACGCAAAAAGTCTGCTTCTGCTGCACAAAGCAGCTAATCGTTAGATTTTGCCACATGCACGCGCTTATATACACAATACATACATACGTATACGTGCGGTAGCTCACACGTGCGCCTCGGCTTTGCGAGCTCTCGTGACTTTTTATTCATCTTCGTCAATAGTAGAGCTTTACGCGTATGTATGTATGTGTGCAGCAGCAGCAGCATGATGCTGCGTGTTACGAAACGAGCTCGACGGAGTCGACTTTTCAAGCGCGCGCATGATTCGCGAACGAGAATGAGCGAGAGAGAGAGAATGAATTTAGACGATGACGATCCTATCATCAATGTTATCCTCTATATATATATATACACACACATACGAAACATCAGCAGCAGCAGCAGAAGAAGAAGAAGAAGAAGAAGAAGTAGTTGTATTAAATTACTGCAGCGAATTGCATACTACACACTCGACGGCCAGAGACGACGACGTAGCTGCTCTGGCTCTATGGATATATAGAGAATTTTTGCTCGAAGCATCCGCGCGCGCATTTTGGCAGCGAATCTCGCTCGTATACAATATAAAACATGTGCATAGCATATATATTGTACGCGCGCATCTCCATTTCGTAATTGATATAAATTGTAATCGAGGTATGCGTATATAGTAGTACTACGTATACAGCAGCAGCGGCGGCGGCAGAAGCAGTTATTGTAATAATGACAATCTTTTTTTTTATTATTCGTTCCTTTTTCGTGTACTTTATGCTTATATACGCGCGCTTTGGACACAATTGAATATTATGTGCGCGATGTACGCGTTATATTTCGGACGTTTCGAAGGACGCGCACAATAATTAAAATGAATTTTTAATGAAACATTTTTTTGTCTCCGCGTCCGTGTGCAGTAATCCTTTGACGTTTTTCATATACGTACGCGTGTGTGTACATATATCCGTTAAATTTTTCATGCCACATTAAACAAGAATATAATAGGGTAGCTTTTCCTTTCTTTATACGTATATCTTTTTTGTGCCTTCGTTTTGTGTCCACTTTCATTTCGATATGTGTAGGCGCGTATGGGCAATTGTATTTTAGCGTTTATTAATTATTTAAAGGCCGGGGCAGAGCAGCAGCGCAGCAGCAGCAGCTCGTGAACATTAATAGTTAGCCAGGCGTAATGGATAAAAGTTCGCGTTGCTCTTCGCCGCCGTCGCCGCCGCGGCTCTGCTCTGCTCTAGCATCAATATTCATGAAGTTGGGAAAAAGTTGTGTTCTTCCGCTATCCCAACTGCGCCTCGCTCGCTGGCTGCTGATGTTCTACTTTAATACGTGCTAGCAGTAGAGAAGAGATAGATATACATCTCTATAGGATCGACCCACCCCCTTCTGGAGTCGCGGGCGCGCGACTACTATATCAATCGATGGTGTTGCGCTTGTGTGTGTGTGTTGGTGACGCACGACATTCGCCCTCCGCGACACAAGACTATATACATCTATACGATGTCGAGTTTGCGTACTCTTAAGGCACTTGCCTGCTGTGTTTATTTAACACTACGTATTCCTGTGTATATAAAGCCTAGGTGCCAGCCGAATGTAGGACTATTACACACCGGAGATTAAATGTATAAATTTTGCGAGGTTGATCGCTGCTGCGGCAAAGTTTTTCACACTGGTTGAAAACAATTTGAGTGCGGATTTCGGTGTGTAGGTAATCATATAATGCCAAAGTAATGCCGGAGTCGTACGAAGGACTTAACGATATCCCGAAGGAAATCTGCAACGGAGAGAGGAAGAGAGGGAGAGAGAGAGAGAGAGAGAGAGAGAAATCGAGAGCAGAGCGCCTGAGATATTCCGGTATAAGACTATACGGCGCGCGAGAAAATCGATAAATCTCTTTCTCTATAGTTTTAATGAAAATTCATGAAACGAGCTTCTCTCTCTATCTTCTTTCTTCTCTTCTCGTCTCGTTCTTCACTCACTCAGCTCGGTTCTCCGTTGCTACAATATAATACATACGTATAAACGCAGCACACGAGTACAAATTTACCACACGCACACACATTTGCACACACTTACACGCACACACACATATATATGCAAGTTTTGTCGAAGAGTTATAGCTCGTGATATGAAATATGCCTCCGGCTATATATAAAAGCGCGCACACAACGCGCGCAAGATATAGTTTATAGCGCGTGAATTTTCATCAAGTTTTATCTCTTACGTATATAGTGGAGGAGCTGCCCCCCGAAGAAAAGATGATGTAGTACACCGGTCCTATCGATAGTTAAAGGTCTCTCTCTTCCCCGGTTAATTCCTATATTCTCTTCGAAGACGTTTCTTTCTTTCTTCTATTTAATTTTTTTTTTTTCCGAAACTGCGAACAACTAGCTCTGGTATACGTATAGCTAGCTAGCTGGCATTGGATTTTACACGAAGCGCAACGAAAAACGATTGTGTGTCTGTGTGTGTATGTGTGAAAAATACACGCGACTCATCAAAATTCAATCGCACCGCGTGCTGTGCGCGGCGCTCGCACAGCTCGCAGCCTATGTATAATACGTATATATAATATTGATGATACTCGCGCGCACGAGGAGAGAGACTCGAGCTCACGAGCTCACCAAGTAGTAAGTCTGTACTTATATGCGTACACCATATACTACATGCATATGTATTTCTTTTGACCGTGATATGTATAAATGTGTGCTCGCCGCTACACACAGACACACAGATACGTATATATAGCTCTGAAAACGAAGCGCAAAAAAAAGGAGTGTCTCGCTCCGAAGTGTGTTGTATATACATAGAAAACCTGAGCGTCTCTTCGTCGCCGTAGTCACCGTCGTCTCCATCTTTGTGGGTGAAGCTTTTTTGATAATGAAAGGATGTTGGAAGGTCGCGAGAGGCACTTTTTATCTTTTTTTTACGCTCTCGCTCTCTCTCTCTCTCTCTGTTTCCTTCTTTGCTCGCTGCTCTCTGTGACTGCCTTTCTCTCCCTTGTGACTTCGCGACTCGCACATTCTCGTCGTGTCTCTCTCTCTCTGTCTCTCTTCGAGCAAATAAAGAGAACAAAACGAGCGCGTACACACGCACACAAACTTCTCGTTCGCATTTCGGCGTGCAAGAATCGTCTATGCGTTTATTCATATCTTGTGTATCAATTTTGTACGTCTCTTTTTCCGGTCATTTTTTTTCTCGTCGATGAAATAATTAAGCTTATCTCTCTCGTGCGCCTGTCGTTTTCGTCAGCCTCTTTGCGCGCTGGCTGTGTAGTGGATGACGATCTTTTCTCTCCTCTCTCTCTCTCTCTCTCTCTCTCTCTCGCGTATATTCGCCCGAGAATGCGCGCACGTTTTCTTTACGACTTTTACCTTGACATTTTTTTGCCATCTTCGCTCGCTCGTTCTTTTCGTTCGTTCGTTCGTCTTGTGCTTCTTCTACTAGAATATTAAGTTTTCTTTCCTGATTATGCATAATCATCTCTCTCTCTCTCTCTCTCTCTCTCTATGTGTTTCTATTTTTTTTCTCTCTCGCAATTTTTTTTTCTTAAACGGTGACGACGCGATGCATCAACTATTAGCGATTGAAAAAGGCGACGCACGAAATTCTTCGTACATGGCCGGAATTAAACAAAACTCGATATTAACCGCGCGTTGATTTACTCGCGCTGCATAGGAGCAATGAGGCTTTTTTTCTATCGAGATACGCCAATGGCATTAAATTACACATCGGCATATAATGAAAAACTAGTTTGAACTTTGTATGTATTATGTACACACATAGGCGCGTGCACGCTAGGAATAATTTTATTTCACATACGGTCTCTCTCTCTCTCTTTTATGCGTCGGTAATGCAAGCACGTCTCTATTAATTGAATATTGCATGTGCACACGCACACACACACTTACACATACGGAGGTATAGTTCACTATTGGAAAAGAAAGAGAGAAGATCATTGAACTTTTGTATAATAGCGTGTCTTGGACGTTGGCTCGATAGGCATCGAAAACTTTTTCATGCAAAGACCGTCGCTCGCGCGCGATTGTGTGTGTGCATAGTGTCCGCGCGTACATGTGAGCGTGTGTGCGTGTAGATATATACATGCCTTTTCAACAATTCAAATGGTCTTTCTCTCTCTTTCTCCCTCTCGGTCTTTTCGCATTTTTATCGCTTCTCGCATGATCGCTCGCTTGCTATATATACATATGCGCCTCGAGACACATGTCGAACGATGAAGGCAGCAGCAATGAAAAAAAAAAGGAGACGCGCATTGGCTAGATTTTTCTAATTTTTCCTTCGCTCGAAAAAACGTTTCCCGATCGCGTTTCGCATATAAAAATGTATTATATTCATAAATTTTTGTATAATATATATATATTTTTTAGTGCACCCGCGCGCGCTTGTGTGAGCGTGTACAAGCGCATTCATTTCGTAAGCTCTACTCAATTTATCATTGAGTCAGTAGGTTGAATATGTATACCAGCATTATAGCCACCGCCGCTGCGCCGCATGTGTGTATTGCAGTGCACACTTGATAAACCGTTAGATCTACCTACTTTTTTCACGCGTATTATGCAATTGCCGCGGAGTTGCGACCGGTTTTTTCTTTTTCTTTTTTTTTTTCGTGCACTCAAAGAAACTCGCAAATAATTTTTGCCGTTTGAATTAACAATTTCGTGCGCGTTTTAATTCGATTTGTCAATGTGCGATTTATGAGGCAGCCGTAGCAGCGGCAGCAGCGAGTGGCGCGCGCACGCGTAACCGTAACTGAAAAATTAATCTAATTGCCGCCGCTGCGGTGCGCAAAATTTCCTCTCTTTTATCGAACTCTTTATTAGTTTTTTTTTCTCTTTGCTTATTAATTCCATGGCTCGGCCGCGAGTATACATACGTATATGCACGCCATCCGCGATCGAGCGCACGAAATATATAATAACAATATATTCTTCTTAATGATGTATATATAATATGTTTTATTGGACAGATAAAGAAAATTGCGATGATAATGACGGGTATATGCCTCTCTTATCACGAGATAAGAGCAGTGAGCGAGTGAGCTGCTGCATGGTGCGCGCGAGCGAGACGCCTTATTATATGTATGCATGCTATATAAAGCGCGAGGAGAGAACACTGCAAATTCGTTCTTTTTCTTTCTTTTCTTCCCTTTTTTCTTTTTTTGTTTCGTTCCTTTTTTCATTATGCTTCGATCGAGAGCAAAGAGAGTGACTGTAAAACGTAAGTACGTATACGTAATGAAACTTGCCTTCGAGAAAGTTCAATGACATTTTGTTGCTTCTCGCTTGCGCGCGCGCGAGCAGCAGCAGCGGCAACGAACGACCATCGACGTTATCCGCGTTGCGTATCTCTCTCTCACTCTCCCTCTGAGTTCGCGCTTGTGGCTGGTTGACTGGCTATATATACGTCAGATGAACGTATGCGTGACTTTTGTGTGTACTTCTTTTATAAATTGCACCGAAATAAAAAAAGACGACGAAGGCGAGACAGAGAGGGAAAGAGGAAAAAGGAAGACGAAATTGGGTCAATGACGTTTGACAGTAGTAACTGATATAAATCATACGACTGTCGAGGCTCGCGAGCGCGAGAGAGAGAGAAACGACAATATTATGTTGTAAATTTTTTTTTATTGATTACGTACGATATTGGTATTATTAATACTTTTTATTTAATTCTTGGATATAAAAAAAGCCTACTATAAGCTCGCGCGGAGGACTAACGATAACGCTTTAAAAACGAGTATAGTATAGTAGCTGCGAAAATGTATTATTAATCAAGTCGAGACTCTTTAATGATCATTAATTGCAGAAGAAAAAATCGCCAGGCGCCGAAAATAATCGCATCGTTTTTTGACAAAATTTGTATAATATCGAGGAATAAATCACCGTTACCGAAAAATCGCATATCATTAAACGCTCACGCGCGTTGATATGTATAGCAGCGGCAGCACATATGCATCGCGCTCGCTGCGAATCCGGTTTTACATTGCTCATAATTTTTTTTTTTTTCACTTTTTTTGTTTAATAATAACTGAAATAGCTCTTCTCTCTCTCTCTCTCTCTCTCTCGGGCTCACTCATACTTATAATAATCGCGAAAACGAGACAACTGGACGAACTCGTTTTTGCGTATAATATATAAATTCACGAATCGACTCCGCGAGCAGCGCAGCCGGAGAGGTTGCGCGCGCGCGCGTGTTGTATATAAACTTTCGAAACACACAAACGGCAACATTATACACACATGTGTGTCTCCCCATATGCATAAGAGAGCTGATGTCTGTACTTTTGTGGAGGCTCGTTGGCGCCACGTGCGGCAGCGCTGAAATGAGAAAAAAAATGCATACCCGCGCACGGAAATAAGATACTCGTCGCGTACGAAGTGAAAAAAGAAGAAAAAAAATCGCCGACCTCGACGATAACGCGACGCGCGAATACACACACACACAATCTCGCGAGTATAAAGGTTTCGTCGTAAAAAAAAAAGATTTCGAAAAACATGAAATCAATAAGAAAGCTCGTTTCATTTAGTGTTATCGTTTCATAAAAATTCTCACCTCCGCCCGCCCGCCTCCTCTTATTGGTCTTGGTCTTTTTTTCGCTTGTATACACAATGCGAAAAGTCCTCAAATGAAAAAATTAAAGTATCGATGCGCATATATTTACATTGCACTTCACTTCACGATTTCTTCTTTTCTCACCTCGTACTCGTGTAAATATTAGATATTGAATAGGTGAAAAAAAATTATCCAATGATTACGCATAAAAGTCCCTATACACACGATTGCCAACACACTTTTCACGAGCTTTGGACACACACAGCACTCGCATACTGGTGTGCGTAAGAGCTGTATATTGCAGCTGATATTCAATTATAATATTAAATCAGACGTTACAACACGTGTATATACGTACAGTACGTATATGTATATCAGAGAATCGTGCGATGATAATAATCCGGATTAAAGCAGATATAATAATATCGATTGCTTTTCGAAAAAAAAGGAAAATGACAACGAAAGAGAGAGAGAGAGAGAGAGAGAGAGAGAGAGAGAGAGAGAGAGAGGGAGAAGGGAAAAGCTCCCCTTATTATACGATAACGCTGAAAAATGATAATACATAATACCGTTTTAATCGGGAACGTAAGAAAGAGAGATAGAGTGCCATATCCTTATAATATAAGTCGATCTTTTGCTCTCTTTCTGTCTCTCAAACGTACTGTATAAGCCAATTATTAATTGACGCAGACGAGTGCGCGCGCGCGCACACACACACACACACATTTCGTGAGTTTATAAATTAACTCTCGTTGATAGTACTTGGGCGAACACCGAGAGAGATAAGATAAGAAATCGACAAGTCTCGCGAGGAGAAGTGCATTGTGCGATCGAACAATATCTATATATAATGACGTACACATTTATAATAACGAGTTATAAATCGATCGAGTGCCTGGCAATTGGCTATTATAATGGCACGTAGCTCTAGCTTTCCTCCTCCTGCTGCCAATCCTGACTATATAATAATTTTTTTCTTTTTTTTTTGTCACGATTAATTCGATTTTTATTCATGACGATAATACGATACTCTTGGCGCGTCGCAGTGCAGAGGTGATGGCGAGCGCGTGCATCATCATCAACGCAGCTGCTGCTGCAGCACACGTTCGCCATAATATAACCAGATTCGCGCAAAACGAGTTTAATTAGATAATCTTCCTATGCATGTATTATAATCGTCAAAGAGCAACGATATGCGCGCGCGTCCGCGATATAACGGGGGCTACACGTTGCATGCGTGCCCCGATATATATACGTTTAGCGTACGCTGTACGCATCCGCGAATTTCCGTCTAAATTACGCATAATTAAATGGACAATAAAAATTATCATGTCATTATCGCTTATAAATTAGTACTTGTCGCTCGATGCACTTATTGATATTATAATATAAACCCGACAGTTTGATAACGGTCGCAACGAAACGAGGTGTACTCACCTGGCTGGAAAAAAGAAAAGAAAAACGAAACGTTAATGGCGATAATGTAATTATCCGATCGAACGAAGTGTCGAAATCAACCTGCGATCATCGATGTGTACGTGTGTGTGTGTGTGTGGGTGCATGTGATAAGAACCAAGTGTTAGCGTGCAAAAAAAAAAGAGAAAACGAATCGAAACAAACCCCTTGTGCGTCGCGATGATAAAAAAAAAAAGAAAGAAGCCGAGGTGCTAAGTTCTTATTGGCCTGAGGTGATCCCCACCCGCGCGCACCTTCGAGCGCCGCTGCTGCTGCGAGCTGTCGAGCTCTGCTTGACAATATAGCACGACCGGTCGGTTTATTAATTTCATTCTGCGGCACTATAGCGCGACGCAGCGTACGCGACGCAACAAGCGAAGCCCGACAGAGCGACAAACCGACCGAACAACCGGTGAATTGTGCGTGTTTATTGGCCTCTACACCACTCCGCGCTGCGCGAGTTTTTTTTCACGCATAGCGTATACATGAGAGAGAAAGGGTAGAAGACAGAGACGAGGAAGAAGAAGAAATTATCTATCGGCTGGCGAGAGCTTCCGGATAAATAAGTGTGACAGAAGAAAATTTTACGTACGCGTGACTTTACGCGCGCGCGCGCGCGACACACACGCGATATACAACACAATATGCAGCGAGGCAAGCTTCTGCGTAAAATCAAGAAACTGTTGGCGAAGAAATTTTTCGCCAATGTCCAGGTGCGTTTGTGCGCGGGTGTGGTGATCTGTTCTGTCTTTTTTTTTTTTCATTGACCCCAAGATTGGAAAAAACGAAACTTTGAGTTTGATTTTTTGGGTTTTTTTTTGTTTCGAAGCAAAAATCTAAAGTCCGTGTGTTTTTTTCTCTTGCAGCCCGTCAGCGAGTGGACTGTGCTAAATGTAGTCGAGTGGATGGCTGCGCTAAATCTCTATCGCTATGCGGACGTATTCAAGTCCAAGGATATCAAAGGTAGCGATCTGCTCAACTTGGACCGCGAGAAGCTATTGGTGAGTTTTTTTGTCTTGGCCGTCTTTTTTCTAATTAATGATGCAACAATCTCTCTCTCTCTCTTCGAAAAATTGACACAATATTAAAAACTGCTGATGCTGGTAATTATAGCTTCGAAAAAAGAATCACGTTGTGTGTGTGTATATATTTCGACGACGAGTTTTTCGATGATGACTCAGTGGCTCAGTTATTTTGCATAATGCTAATACATTATGCACGCCGATAGAGACATACACACTCGCTCGCTCGCGCGCGGCTGTGCGAACAATATCGGCAAAAGCTCGCGCGCGCGAGTGACTGTTAAAATATAAATACCGAAAAAAGATAACGAAAAAAAAAAAAAAAAAGGAAAAACGTTTGTCACGCATACACACACACACAAGCTCGCGTCGAAGCTCGCGAAAAAAAAAGAATCTCGTGTTGACTCATAGCTCAAATATTTATGTGTGCGATGTGCGTGTGTGTATGTGTACGTATTGTATGCACATGTTGACTAGTGCTGCGACGACGAGTGCGCTCGCGATCGCCTAAAACAACGTGTACCTCACCACGTTTATACACGTATACTACACACATGTTGCAGTACAGCTCGCGCGACGTTTTCGCGGGCTCGTAAAAAAAATCATCAAGTTTTTAGCGCGGCGCGCGAAAAATGTGTGCTCGTTGAGCTGCACGCGAGCTTACTAGGAGCTAGCCGGTTCATATTGTGTATAGGCGCATATATATAGATCTCGATGGAATGCAATATATGCAACGTGCCGTGCAGTTTTCTTTTTATCGCCCCGTTGGCTGTGTGTGTATGTGTGACTCTAACCCGCGAAAATGTGTTCGATTTACGGCGCCGATATAAAATGAAAAATCCGAGGGAGTGAAGTAAAAAAATGTGTGATCTGGCGCGCGCGCGAGCTTGGCAATTAATTCGTTATACGAGCCGCGATCGTAATAATTATCCGATAAAATATATATCGCGTGACACGGGCTGTCGGGGGGCGCGCAGGCGGCGGCAGAATCGAATCCTCAATTGATTGATTACTTGGTCGATCGACGGTATTGCCTTCTTTTTTTTTTTTTTTGTAAGACTCGAAGCTTATTTGCACATGCAATCTAATGAAATTAAATATTTTAATCCGCGCGGGCGCTTATCAAAACGGCTTATAGAGCTCCGATGACGTATGGTAGTTGATACATCTGTCAGCACTTATTATATACACAGTCGACACACCCTCTACTGCTGTCGTTGGGCGCGACTGTATAAAAATATAAATATAAAAAATGGGTTAAAAGTGCAGTTAAAAAAAAAATAATAATAATAAATGGGGAAGAAAAGTGTACAGGCCTGAGAATTACGTGTTTTATTTATACAAGTATTACCGAATGGCGCGCGCACAGAAAATTGAAGGAAAAAAACGCAGCCGGGGCTATACGGCATTACATTTATTAATATTATGAGATTTTTATCAAAAAGCCGAGTGCGCGCGCGCACGCGTTGAGAGACATAAATATGTTTAGTTGGCATTTTAATGTGCTACGCGCCGCAAAAGTCATAAAGATTTAGCTCTTTTTTTCACGAGATGCAATTATAAGCGCTTTTGCAGGTGGGGCCTTCGTACATATACATGTATACAAACGTAGAGCGCGCACACATGCATGCATGTATACGTGCAGATCGTTAAAGAACACGAGAGTCAAAAATCAGTGAAAAAAGACCTCGAAGAGGAAGAGAGAGAGAGAGAAAGCATATATTTATATTCATCACGCGAGTTTGACTGATTTTCGTTTAATTTCCGTAAATGAATATTGAAATAAGCTTTCTCTTTAGACAAAGTTTATTAACGGGCGCTCTCTCGTTTCAAAGGCACACACGCGCGCGCGCATACAGGCAGTTTAATCAACCAAAAGTCCATTACGCCGTTTCTAAGGGTTAAAAGGCAAAAAAAAAAAACCAATTTTCGTGTTTTCCTCGTTTCACAGAACATGGGCATCAAGGATGAATTTCACCAGAAAAACATACTCGTGTGCATCGAGGAATTGTGCCAGTCGCCGAGCAGCGACAGCAACGGCGGCGGCGGGCGGCAACGGCGATGCCCCGGCTACATCGTCGTCCTCGACGAGCTCGGCCGAGAACACCGCCACCAACACGACGACGACGACGACAGCTACAGCCGCAGCAGCGTCGCAGCCGCACAATCTCCAGCCGCACAGTTTTAGCGTGCTACAGAAATGCGACAAGTGCCATAAATATCTGCGAGGATTGTTGCACCAAGGTTTTCTCTGCCAAGGTACGTACGGATTTTCCATTTTCTTCTTCTTATACTTCTCGTTCGCGTTTTTCCTTTCTATTATCGCGCGCGCGCGACTATTCTGTCACGTTTTGAGAAAGTACAGCGCAGCGGCAAAAAAATGTGTTTCCATTTTCGTCTTATCGAGAGCAATTTTTCTCTCTCTCTCTCTCTCTCTCTCTCTTCTCGCTGCTGCTGCTGCGCTACTCGAGACATGCATACAGCAGCGAGAGGGTTAGAGAGGAGAGAACGTTCTACGTGAGAATATGCACGATTGTACATGCGCGTACTAGATTCGAACGTGTTCCACCGCGCTGCGTCTGGCTGGCTCTCCGCGCGTTAATTCTTTCTCTCTCTTTTTTTTTTTTTAAATATCTCTACGCTTTGAAAAAATTGATTTATTTTACACGATCGTCGTCGTATGGTCGTCGTAGTTTTAAAAGAACAAATTCCTGTTCTCGAATATCGATAAAAAAAAAGAAGAAGAAAGAATTAAAATAAAAATTAAATTACGTTCCTCGTATATACACTTTTAATAATACACGCGTTCGTTGCGAAACTCGGGCTTTCGTTCGATGTACATATACACACAAGTGTGCTCGCGTAAGATGTGATTCTTCGGCTCTCTCGTGCTCTGCGCGACTTTGATTGTCAATTAACCTCTCGCGCGCTGCTTCGGAGCCATGTATGTTCACTTACACGCGTAGCAGCAACACACTCACACACACACACACACTTCTACACGTATATATACCGCTCAATTCATCGGTTCAAGGCTTTTAATATCCTTAACGCGTTGCTGCTGCCGATGCTGCGGTTGCCTCTTCTCGTAATAATACGAATACACTTCGAGCATAGCACGATCGCGCACACACATACACACACAGTTTTTTTTTTTTTTTTTTTGTTATTGCGAGTTCGCGAGCAGCGGTATCGAGTAGAAGTAGTAGTAGTCGTCTATTCGAGATAAATAATCGTTCGCGTTTCTCGAGAGTCTCTAAATTATGACAATGCATGCGGAGGCGAGCCGAGCTGGCTGCTAGCGAGCTGGTTGCGGAGAATGAGAAATATTTCAGGAAACGATCGCATCTCGCAGCTACGCTAGCCTCTCTTCCCTGTATGGATGCATTTATAAAAACGAGCTAATAGCGTCGTATAGCGTACATATAAAAATGTGCACTTGAGCATCGCGATGTACGGATTACGCAATTTTTAGGTCAACGCGATGTGTGTTGTACACGATCTTCTCTCTCAAAGAAAAGCTTGTATCGAGTATAATAATTGCTTATCGATGCATCTCGTTTCTGTGCGTGTGTGTGTGTACGTACATGGACTTTGATTAAATCATCCATTTATTTTTGCAGATTGCGGTCTTGTAGCTCACCGAACGTGCTCGGCTACTGGTCTACCTATTCCCTGTGCGCACGGCCAGGAAACGTGCGTCCTCAAATTCTCTTCCGGTACGTATTCATCAGCGAACACGAGAGTCTATCGAGAGGAATTTTTTCATCAACTCTTTTTTGTTTTTTTTTTCAATAATTATTATAGTATTCGGTCAAGCCCTGTGCGCGCAATTCGACGCGACGGCCCGCGCGGCGCCGATCCTGATCGAGCGCTGCACCCGGGCGCTCGAGGAGCACGCCGCGGCCGACCCCAAGCTCGATCTCTACAAGGTCTACCACAGCAGTCCGCCCAGCGAGCAGACGATGGAGCTGCGCCAGAAGCTCAACGAGGACGTGCGCAGCACCGATCTCGAGACTTACACGCCCTACTGCGTGGCCAGCGTGCTCAAGAAGTTTCTCCGCGAGATGCCCGACCCGGTGATACCGGTGCAGTTCTACGACAGCTTCCTCGAGGCCGCGGCGGGCGGCAACGACGAGCAGTGCGCCAAGCGTCTGGCTCAGCTGATCAACGACCATCTGCCGGTGCACCATCGCACCACCCTCTATCATCTGATGGCGCACTTCGTGCGCATCTGCAGGCTGCAGCACGCGCGGGGCTTCAAGGAACCGCCCACGGTGCTGATCCAAGTACTCTGCCACTTGTTTCTCCGGCCGCCATGGGAGCAAATTATGTACGATGACAATTTTTTTACTTGAAATTTTGATGGTACGCACGCGAGCCATAGAAAACTAACGGGATCTATTTTTTCCGATTGCAGTCAAGTCGTTCACAATACCGAAGCACACATACGCATCATGGAGCTTCTTCTGCTTAAATGCGACTGGTGCGAGCGTCTGCCAGAATTTTCGAGTCCGCCGCAATTGCCACCGCGAAAAGTGTCTAGGGCGCAGTTCACCGTCGCCGACGCCCAGCAGTTCTTCGCCGCTCACGAGGAGCAGCAACTTCAGCAAAATGCTCTTGCCTTCGGACATACTTTGGAGCCTCAAACGTGAGTAGTATAAATATTTATTGAAACTTCCGCGAAACGAAAAAAGAGAGCGAGCTCGCCAAAAATCAACGCGCTGCAACACAGCTGATTCTGGCGTCTTTTACGCTTGTTTACCATCTAAATGATACTCGTAATTAGTCTTCTTTCTCTCCTTCCTTGAGATAAAAGCCCGAACAAAGGCAATCAAACGCTTGTGTTTGCTATTTCCGACAAAATTTTGTACATCTTTCTACGATGTCATTATGTCTTGTACACGTTGCAGAAAAGAAAGACCACGCAATCTTCACGAAGCCGAATGGTATTGGGGTGACATAACGCGCGACGAGGTCAACGAAAAAATGATCGACACTCCGGACGGTACATTCCTCGTGCGCAATGCCAGCAGCAAAGGTGGCGAATACACGCTCACGCTGCGGAAAGGTGGCGCCAACAAGCTCATCAAGATCAGTCATCGCGCCGGAAAGTACGGCTTTTCCGAGCCCTACTCGTTCCTCAGTGTCATCGACCTCGTCGAGCACTATCGTAACTGCTCGCTCGCCCAGTACAACGCCACCCTCGACATTAAGCTGCTGTATCCCATCTCGAGGTTCCAGCAGGACGACGAGATCACGGGCTCGATGGACCCCACCAAAGCCATGCAAAAGTATGTCGAGTTGGAGCGCGAGATAATGCTCACAATGAACAAGTATCAGGAGATCTTCGAGCTGTTCAGCCGTGCGAGTCTCGAGGTGACGCTCAAACGCAACGCACTGGAGGCTTTTACGGAGACTGTGAGGATGTTTGAGGACCAGCTCAATGCACACGGCAAGTTCCAGAAAGAGGCTCAGCCTCACGAGGTCGCGCTGTGAGTATTTCGTAACCTCTTTTGACACACACACGTGCATCCAAATTTATTGTACTTATTTCATGACTCAATGATGCCTTCTTTACAGTTTGTTGGAAAATGACGATGCATTGAGGAGAAAACTTCAAGTTTGTCGAGAAAGTAAGGACACAGTTGACGAAAGTTTACAGACGCAAATAGCTCATACGAGAAGTCTCGAGCGAGAGATGAGCAAGTACAAACAGGAGGTTTTACAACTCGGACGTAGTAAAGACAAGTATACTGCGTAAGTATTGGTTTTTGCTGATCTAATAAGTGATTTTTTACACATAAGATTCCCTTGTTATTAATTCTGAATTTTACCATGTTCAGTTGGTTACGGAAAAATGGCGTAAATCAAACAAAGATATCACAACTATCGGGCTTGAACCAGAACCGCGATGCCAACATCGATTTACAAGAGATCGATCTAGAGGTTCACAAAGACGAAAAAACATGGCTGTATCTCGAAGGTTCAAGAAACGATGCCGATCGAATTCTTAACGATAAGCCCGAAGGTACATTCTTCATCAGACGTTCTAGAATGGGCCAGTATGCCTTGTCTATCATGTAAGTAGAAAATTGAATTATAAACAATTAATTTCCTCAGTTATTCATTGTAATTTGTCAATGTATACTTATCGATGTCGATGCTCAACAGGTGTAACAAAACCGTCAACCACTGTATTATTTACGCAACGGAACGAGGCTTTGGCTTTGCCGAGCCTTACAACATTCACGAGTCGCTGCGCCATTTGGTACTTCACTACGCTCAGAATTCGCTGGAAGAGCACAACGAGCAGCTCACGACGACTTTGGCTTACCCGGCATTCGCACCAGCCGCTGCACTTAGCAAGTTGCAAGCTCAACGGCAAGTACAATTACAGCAGCAAGCGTTACCGCAGACGCAAGCTGTTGCCGGCACCGGCACTGGCGCGGCAGCTGCTACCGCTACTCAAGTCTATCAGCAGCCACTCCAATTACTCAGCACCCAGTAAATATTATATTTAAAAAAAACGCGATCAAAATCGCGAGGTGATAATACCTATTATCTGTATATAGATATATTTATCAAAATCTCCCCGTATGTTACGGCGTGAACTGACGATTACATATACTATATATTACATATATATTTAAATGTCGAGAGATGAAGTATGAAGAAGTAAAAGAAAAAAGAGGTAGAGTGATATAGTCGCGTGCGTGTGTGCGTTCATATTATGCCCACGCTTCGTTTAGCTTCTTCGGCGTCAGGTACGCGTCGAGCGACACGACTTTTAACAATCTCCAATTTGTGAAACAAAACAAATGAAACTCACGCGTGTATGTTACGAGAAAATTATTTCATTTATTTATATACCGTAAAACGGTATGTTATGTATCGGACTATACATACATACGCATGTACGTGTGCAAGGCTGCATAAGCAGAAGGAGAGAAAATTTCAGTCGTACTGATAATGATAATGATACTTGCACTTCGCCGAGATAATGTCGTACATGAAAGGGAAATTTGAAACCCATTACTTACATTACAACGAAGTTCTGTCATATTTGATAAAAACATTTAAAACATTGAAAGGCGAAGTAGTAAGGCGAAGGTTTTTGCAAGAGTAAGAAGCGGTAGACGTCAGACGTTTTGGCAGAGTTTTTTTATACGTAGATTTTAAGTGCTTCCGTGCCAGGGTACGATGAAGACTATCGAACAAAAAATAAATTATAAGAATATTCGCGGGAAATTAACGATGTGCGATTATAAAACGATAAATGATCATAACGAATAATGATATAGACGAGAAAAAAGAGGAGAGCAAGAAAGGTAGGAAGCGGGAGTAGGAGTTTTTTTAGGAATAATTATCTGTGATTATCGAAGTGTGAATATAGCAAACGATGATGATAATGAATTATATGGCGAAGAATGGCTTTTCGATAGTACGTTTTAAAATGCATTTAAGCAGAAGTAAAAAAAGAGACAAAGTGAGAAAAAATTCGGAATAAAATGCGTAAATTTATTGATTAGTTGTTCGACAATTCTATTATAATAAATAATAATAATGATAAATATACAAATGACAAAAGAAAAAAAAATTATGATAAAAATGATAAAACTATTGTGATCGGGGGGCGAGCGACGACTTCACATGCTATATGCGGACGCAAACGACGTTGATATACTATTGATAATAAAAGCGAGTAGCGGGTCTGTCCTCGCGAAGAAAGGAGAGGCCCTCCCACGGCCGATAATAATATATCTAAACATAATAGTTGAGTATCGTTTATTATTTGCTTTTATTTCTTTTAGTTCGTCACTCGCTATCGAGTGATCAATTTATTATTAGATATTATCATTTTTTTATCGGTCGTAAATGGACGTATTACTCGTGATGATGATGATTATGATGATTATGATGATGGTGATGGCTAAAAATTGATCGATACAACTATTCGTAAATATAAGTCGACGAGCCTCCTTTTAAATAATACTTGCATATATTCACGAAGTACACGTGCAGACATAATATTTATGACACAGAACAGTAAAAACAAACGAGTAACATTATATATACATAATATAAAAATAACTATATTAATAAGTTTGTATAGAGTACTGGCAAGTAGATTTATTAACGTAGTAGTTTCAGTAGTGTTGATGCAATGGATATATGATATTAAAACATTTATATGAATCACTCAACTCTCTGATAAAAAAATACGTTGCTCGAAGATTATTTTAGAAAAAAAAACAAGTCTCAGAAATTTTTTATACTTTCTGATTGTTTGATGAATGAATTCAGTTTTCTTCAATCGCTTACCTAACTTGCTTCCATAAAATGGTTCATCAATTTCTGTACATACTTTAGTCTTAAAAATATATATTTATATATCATTATCAAAATCATATATTTCATTTAATAAATTAGTTGATGAACAAAGTATACATCATGTTATTTAGGTATCAATTAAGAAAGCTTTTCGAAATTCTACTATTGACTTCGAGCAACGTGGTCCACACGATTCGATTCGTATGATAAAATTTGCAAAAAAAAACATTCACATAAAACTCACTAGTTCGTATTTAGCGTATTAATATGTGCGATGGATAAATGTTATATAATTAGTAGACGGAGGCTTAGATGAACGCGTTTGCTAAAAAAATGATCATTCTTCTTCTCCCTCTACGGACTTCTTAAAAATGATTACAGACACGAATGCAAAAATTAAAACGTTGAATAACGTATGCTTGTAAAATGTAATAGTGTAAAAAATTGAAAATATTTAAATAGAATCTAGCGTTTTTTACACCATGATAAAGTGAGAAGTGGCTTTTCAAGAATTCGGAAAAAGTATACTTTGATAACATAATAAATACACATACGCAATTATAATTACAAAAGTACTGTCTTGATGAAAAATGCTCACACGGTTTTAATATTTAATAGTCATCAAAAACCTCTTTTGGTAAAAAAACTAACATTCTCGTACAAAGCATGCGGTTTTGTACGTTCGACGTGAATAATGAGAGTTTCTCAGGAAACTAAAATTTTTCTTTATGCCGCATGTAGACTTACCGAGCCGAGGATACGGATACAATTTTAGATTAGCAAAGAGCGTTGAAAAAAAAATCCGATGAAGTAATTGTTAGAATTAAAAAAAGGAATAAAAGGGCAACTAAGTCTCCCTTTTGAATTAATCGAGCTAAAGTGAAATTGATCTCAATATGTGTTGTATGTAGGAATGTCTGTAAATGCGTTCGATCAAAAGATTGAAACGCGTATGAAACAATAATACTTAGAAATATTTATTATAAAAATCTACAAAAGATAAAAAATGCGTGAAACTTTTTTTTTTAATTTTTCGAAATTTTTTTTGTTTCAGGCGTGAATAAAATCGCGTTGATAACTTATGGTAACTACATGAGACCCGAAGTAAAATATTACATGTCTATTAATAACACAAATACATCATATTTTTCACTTACTTTCGCGAAAGAAAAAAGAGAGAGCATCAACAATTGGCAAAAGTTACTTTCCTTGTTGCAATGCCGAAAGAGCATTTCTGCATCATCACTTTTCAATTTCTTTGTTTTCGTTTTTCACTAAGCGATACATAAAAATATCTCAAGATAGTTCGGCTTTTTCTGTTATGTATATCTTGAAATAAAGACATGTTTAGACGGTGCTGCGCTTGAACTCGTTATGATTTGATCTCTTTGTATTAAATTTAGTGCGAACACTTACACGTATCACTTTTAGATTTTGAAACTTATAAATAAATCAATTCGGTACTCCTTTTAAATGCGGATACAAACCGGCCAGCATCGTAAACTGTTTTTTTCTTTAAATATATTTCACACAGATATTAAAACATTCGTGTACCACCGCTAACAATACGTTATGAATAATTGTAAAAATTTTTAGAATCCGTGTGTATTTTTTCACTTGGTTGTACATAAATATTGTAATTGAAGATTTGCACAGAAATTGTGTCTTTATCACGATTAATGCACGTTCAAACTTGGTGTCGTTTTTATCAGTAATTTTGCTGCTTCTTTCTCGAAATTATATATTCTACTTTAAATGTAACAAATGCTTAATTAATAATTACAGAAAATTTTTTTTTTACTAATTAAGCATTTGTCCCTTTAGTAAAAGTTAGAACTTGAATTAAAATTTCTCTTTGGAAAAGTTTTTAGTGCAACAAATGTCCTGACGTAAGTCGATTACTGTTTCAAATTTTTTATCACTTCAATAATTTTCAATTTCTTTTAAGCACATAACTTGTACATGTAACAGTTGTTGTTATTATTAACATTATTATGATTAATCGTTAAATAATTTGAACCTGTGTTTTTATCATAAAACCAATTCAGAGCACGTCGTAAAGTAAAGAAAATGACAAAATTCATTATCTAGCTTTTCCGATATCTGAAAGATAATAATGGCTATAATTGAACAAGCGATGTGCTTAAATTAACATATAATAAACGAGATATTAAAATGGTGATAGGTGAGAGCGAAAGAAAGAAAAAGAGAGCGAGAAAGAATCGAAAACCGTTGCCTTAGCTTTTGTACGAGGGTGAAAGATCGAGCGAGTTCGAGCGTCAGGACATACATATTATCTATTTCTAGCCTCCTCTTTTATGTTGTAACACGTATTGTAAAAAAAATATAATGAATTTAATGCATGTACGCAAACACACGAAAAAGTGCTCGCGTACATGTGTGTGTGTACATTTTCTTCAAGTTCTTATGCGTTTTAATGGGCTCATTTGACTTTTTAATATGATGTGAAATTTTTGTATAATCAACCACTAATATATTATGTGAATATTATGTGTATACGTGTAACAGACAGACGCACGGTTCGATTGTTTATCTTTGTATATTTGTATAATTTAGGTTTAGCTATTGGCGAAAATGTGACGTATATGCTGAACGACATATATATTATATATATTGACGATGGTAAAAAAGTAAAATTTGCGGTGTATTTGCGTTCTCGACGGTGCTGTGCATCGAAGACCTTTATTTTTGTACTTTGATACGGTAAATTTGGCAAATTTTTGGAATAAGAAATTTTTTCCGAGACTTCCATATATAAAAATATAAACGTCTCAGGCAAAATTCAATTGGTGATTCTAGTTCTATATAAATGAATAAATATCTATATATATATTGAGAATATAAATAATCGAGCCGATTGTCGCTGTTGCGCAATCCAATGTGCGTTTAAAAAAAATATTTGTAAACTCGATGATTAATGACGAGGTCTGCGTGTGATTGAAAAATGTGCAAGAATGCGAGACACCGAGAGAACGAATTGATAAAGATTATACAATATTATCAACAAATGTATGATACTGTGATACAATTTTTGTTTTCTCTTTGCATGTAAAGTATATATTATAATAATTATATTTGATTATATTATGAAATGATGTCGATAAATGAATCATGAAAATGAATTGAAAAACGAAGCGATTATCAAGTGATTGAAAATAAAACTTTTGTGGTTAAGCTAAAAAAAGTCATTGTCTGCATTGTGAAAATCATGTGATTTATATTATATTAGAATTAAAGTAGAAAATATCAAATTCTCATGATAAATTTTTTAATAATTGGGTTTCATTTATTGGTTTTTTAAACCGTACCTGAATTAAAAACAAAAGTCTATTACATTATACGTATTTTTCGTTTCATTTGTACCAAGACGCATCAATTTTGCATTATTTTATAAGAATAAACTTCGAACTCATTTCATTCACGAGATGTGTAAATGTTAATTGGAAAGCTACATAATATTACAATTATGAATTTTAAAATAAAAAAAATGACGAATCAAGCTGCGGAACACAAAAAAGACTATAAAAGAATAAACAAAAGTAACCGTTGTATTTAAGAGATAAAACAATTTTCAACAGCCTATAAACAAAAAACGCAGATTTTTTAATTGTGTACGAGAACCGGCGAAGTAATTGTAAGTGGACAGTTGAAGTGGATAATTGTAAGGATAAAATTACCAATTGATATACATCGCTAATTGTATTGTGTAAAACGACATGAAAACACGTGTCACTGCATGTGTAACATTTACACACAGACGCGTGCACAGTATAACACGTATTATAAACGTATAATTACAAACACTCTTATGTACACGCGTACACACACAACGAAAAAAGCTATGTCTATATATGTTCGAATTTTTTCTTTTTCAATTTCCCGCAACACACACTCATTGTTGTCGTACATGCATCGTCTTGGGATACGTCCACTTTGATGAATAGAAAAAAAAGAATAAAAAAAACCAAGACCGTCGTTTTTGCGTTTGAAGCATGTCATTTCGTTTGTATTTTTGTCATCCAGCAATCAGTTGCGTGCATTATTACAAAAGTATGAATAAACAAAGTTGAACATACACGCATTCACGCGCGCGCGATCCGATATCCGACTCGTTTCACGTGCCAATTTTTCTTTAGTATTATGCGTCCAGCAGCGACTGAAATTTCGTTTGATTATAATTTCACTTTTTTCTCACTCACAAATCATTGCAATGTAATTTATAATGATAGTGAAAATAAATATAAATAAAATAATTATAATGATAATAATAATCGTCCAACTTCTCGTAATCACATGCATACATTCTCGTGTTATATTAAAAACGTATGTAAAATATACGTTTTGTTTTCTCCATTGATGCGTATGTATAAGTATATGAAACACAAATGTATAACTATAACATGATTAGTAATAATGATAATAATAGTAGTGACAACTTTTCATTTAAAAAATTTATTAATAAAAAATCGGAGAAAGAAAAACAATTCAAAACAAATGATAGTGATACAAAAATGGAGATCACAAAGTATAAAATTATTGATCATTTATATTATATATATATATATTTACATATGCGTGTATGAGTTCATGTATGCATATTCTATATTGTATAAGGAGTGGGTACGTGACAAGAAAGAATCATATAAGGCGAGCGAAAAGGCAAATCGTAGAGCGAGATGATTGTAAAAAAAATTGATCGATACGTAGACGAGGGAGAAAAAAATAAGATGAAGAAAACAAGCTCATTATAAACGTGACATACACAAGAAAATGAACATTATTACATGATATATATATATATAAAGAAAAATAGATTATAACTATTATGATTCTTATTATTACTGAGTATAAGTATCGCGATTAAAAGGCAATATGCGCTGGATGCGAGTGTATAAATGCAAGCTGATTTAAGTGTAATCAAAAGAATTATATGAAGGTAAAGATGAATAATTATAGTAAGACGATTTTTTTTTTTAACTTCGGTTCTCGATTACGTATATGTGCACATGTACACATTTGCACTACATATACACATATACGTACCAACATGTGTTTTAGGTCGACGATATATTAAAAAACAAATATATAAATGTGTGAAAGTTTGACTGTGAAATTATTTATTATTTTTAAAGAAAAAAAAAACAAATGAATGCAGAAAGTCGATAATGATTAACTAGTGACGATGAAAATAAATGAGAGAAAGAGACAAGGATTGTGATCGTAATATAAAGAATAAGAAAATAAATGAAAAAAAAAATTATGAACAAATAATGAAAAAAAAAATTTACCAAATGGCGAACGAGGATCTTGTCGCTGGATCGTTCGCTGATCTGGACAACGCTCTTCCGTTCGTCGATTTCCATCTACATATTTAAAACGAGAAAAAGAAAACAACATACCTTTCATTTGGTAGTAAAAAAAAACTCTGTAAAACCATTTATATTTGCATATGATTAGTATGTTTTAATTATAAATGCTGAACACAAAACTTAAATGACCGCTGTTGTTATTCATTGCCTTCCCACTTCTCAGATACGTTTTTTTTTCTTTTAAACGAAATATTCAAGTTATCTTTGAGCATTTTTAAAAATCTAAAATTTACCATACTCCTCGATCCTAATATCTGAAAATCCAACGAATCGCCGCAGCTCACTCAAACACACAGGGGAGCGAGAAATATTTGAAAGTTTTGCAGCGGATATCCAGCCACATGTGCTTTTTGGATCTTTCTACAGATTACACAGACGCCGCTGGTACTGCTCTCTTTTATACCTGCCAAAGTCCTCCTTATCCGTATTATCGAGAGAGGGACGACGACGTGGAATTTGGCCGCGCTTCGTGCACTGGAGTGTCCTCGCGATCGATAATTTAGGTATACGCCTGTGTGAAATTCATCCTCATGCTGTTACTGCGCCCTTTTCCGCGCGCAACTATTTCGACGCGACGACCGGACGTGTTTCAAAGTGGCCGCACCGGTTGGAGGGAGAATGGTCGCGCGAGATTTTAAGCGTTTATGCGCGCGCGATTCTCGTCAATCAAATGCATTCCGAGCATTGTTGGAATAATCCCCCTTCCTTTTTTTATTTTCCAAGCTCTCTTTCTCTCTCACTCGATATCGGACCCGGGCACCTGGAGATACGGATTGGTTAATAATTGCTCGATCCACCGCGCGGGCGCAGCGAGCACGACGTCGAAATTTGTCAATCCCCCGCCCCGCGCCAGCCCCCGGAACGAAACTCAAATACTTTGCGGGGGAGAAGCGGCAGAAAAAAGAATCGATAAAGTTGTAATACCTGCGCGACGACGATGGCACGCGTCGTCGCATATATATGCATGCGGAGCCATGAGCAGCGATGAAAAATCGGCGGCTGCGGCGGGGCGCAGGTGACGCTCTCGCGTGCGGACTTTGTCAAATCGCCGCCTGACTCGACGCTGACTAATATCACTTGGGTGATTTATGCGTCGCATCATCATCCTCGTCGTCGTCGTCGTCGTCGTAGGCAGGGAGTGTAATGCGATACGCATGGCGGTTAAGTCGCAGCTCTTTAACGAGCGGCGCGGCTAATTTCATCGATGAACACTCGGGGGGGACAGGTAGTCGCTAAATGAAAACATCACTTTTTATTCGACGACGTTTTGCGCAAACACTGGACTGACTTTACTACCCTGCCTCTGCACGCTACGATATACACATATACACACGCTAGTTCGGAATTGCATAATTGCATCGTGTCAGATGTGAGCTGCAGCAAGAACAGAGCCAACCCCTTCCAACGTACTCCGGGCCGGCGCGGGCAAAGACACAAGACGATGACCCGCGGCTTCTTGTATAATATCACGGACTCGTTTTCATGCTCGCGAGCGGCGAAGCGTCCGAGTAACGCTAGTAGCATAGCTAGCTCTACATATACCTCTTTCGCTTAGCTCGAGGCACGATTTCTTCTCTTCTTCTTCTTCTTCCCTCCTCTTCTTCTCTTTCTTCTTTATGCGACTCGAGCGTCGTGTGTTTGCATATGTACGAGTCTCTTTCTCTCTCGTTTTTTTTTCTCTCTAGCGACGACAACGACGACGACGACGACGACGACGACGTTGACTTGTTAGCGACCGGCCTCGGGAGGATATATTCCTAAAAATGCCGCTCGCTGTAAGGTGTATGGAGAGCAGAGGCATCCAACGACATGAATATTTTGTCGGCTCTGTAGTTTTTTTTTTATTGCTCGCTCGTTGGGATCGTCGTCATCGACTCTTTACGAATGTTCGATAAGGAATTGAAAAACTCGCGTCGTCTATACCTAAATCTAACGATCAATCGCAATACAATCAATCCATTAATTTTGCAGAGACACGTTGTGTATAAAAAAGAAATGAGTGATTGAGATTTAATTGTAATAACACGTGCTTAATACTATTATGTGTTGGTGTAGGTACAGAGAAAATTTCTTTGCATAATCGCACGCATGTGTATGTGCGCCTGGATGAATGACATTTTCATTGCAATTTCGGAGTGAATCGGAGTAGTTTTCACGGCCTGCGAGTCCCTCTATATGTATCGAAATGCATTACTACGCACAGCCAGTTGATCACAGTTGGTCACAGCCAGATCCAGGGGACGATTATAATTTCGATTCGGTGGACTCTTGCGAAGCCAAAAACATTGAAACATTGTCATTCCATGAATTGTCGGTGAGTTTAATGATTCAAATTATGACATGTCGATCAGCTCGTTGATCATTTTATTCAAAATTTTCATTTCAGTACAACGACGCGAATGGGGCTGTTCAGCAGAGGTTAGATGAAAATATATTCATTGACTGCGAATGCAAAAATGTTAAACTAGAACTACCGTCTCTATGGACAACCATCTGCAAATCAGAGCATTGCCTATCTATTGTGAAAGTAGAAAACCAAAATCAGACCAGTTTCTTGGGTGGAAAAAGTCCAATAGTTTTGATAAAGAAAGATTTCGATTATCATAATAAATGTTACTTTGAAGTAAATCCCCGATTAAAAATTGATAAATATTCGGAAATTAAACATTTTCGAACAAAGAGAAGCCAGTTTAAATACACTTGTCAGCTCATCGATTGAAAAAATTAGACCATATGAAAATGAAATTTGTTACGAGTCATTTGCATACAAAAGTAGTCATTTGCGTACAAAAACCTTCGAATGTGAGATTTGGGAAGAGTTATTCAAACAAAAAAGTGAGGTCAAACGTCATATGAATGCTGTACATGAACCCAAAGAACTCTTTGAATGTGAGATATGTCACAAATCATTTGGATACCAGAGTAATCTTAAAGTTCACATAAATGCTGTACATTTTCACAGTAAACCCTTCGAATGTGAAATTTGTCACAAATCATTTGGACAAAAACGTGACTTCAAGGGTCACGTGAATGTAGTACATGATCAGAGCAAACCTTTCGAATGTGGGATTTGTCAAAAATCATTTGGACTAAAGGATAATCTCAAAACTCACCTAAATAGTGTACATAATCGCAGCAAACCCTTTGAATGAGAGATTTGTCAAAAATTATTTGGAAAAAAGCAAACCCTTAATAGACACATAAGTACAGTCCATGATCGAAGCAAATTCTTCGAATGTGACATTTGTCACAAATCATTTACTCGCAAGGATAGTTTAAAAGATCACATAAATGTAGTACATTATCGCAATAAACGCTTCGAGTGTGACATTTGTCACAAGTCTTTTGGATATAAATGGTGTCTCGAAAAGCACACAATGCAGATACATATTCGAAGAAATCCCTAAAAGCTTGAGATTTGTTCGGGACATTTGAATCTCACATGACTATGTAATTTTTAACTTTTCAAAAAATAATAAAATATTTTGAACTATTACTCATTTTTTTGTGACTATTATCGTGCATGAACCAAAATATTAACCAGGTTTCGCACTCAATTCATAATTTTTCTAAGAATTGTTGTTGAACCAATCTTTCAACAATATCAATTACCATCTAAACCATTTCCTAAGTACCTATTCTTTATTGATATGAGAAGATATAAGAAAATCATCGATAATAGAGAATCTATGCAAACAGTGATAATTTGGTTCACTCGATGAACAATACATCGTCTACCTTACGATGGAAAGATATTATTATAATTTTTGGGAATTATCGTCCGACGGCCATTCAACTAGCGTACCGTAAGTATACATCTGAACCATTTGCCGAATTTCCAAGATCAATTACAAGGCGCTCAATTACACTATCATTTTCCGTAAGATAGAAGGAGACGAGGTACAGGAGCGAGAGAGTCACAAAATTAGCTCAGCGGAGCTGACCGTCCCCCGAATTTATTATTACAAATTCGTCGCCAATATTATAAATTTCCTCAGCCAGCATAATGTCGTCTTTGACCAGCAAGCTCCTTCCGATTTGGAACGCGCGTACATACATACAGCTAGGTGCGCGCGCGAGAGACTTCAACGAGCGAGAGAGACTACAATACCTCGGCGCGATGTTCAAAATTCATCGTGCACCACTACTGCTATTCTCAAGCTCGGGGGCTGTATGTACATCGATCGCAGCGCATATCGCCCCGAGTAAAAGCCTATACGTCTATGTATGTAAAATCGTATCACACATATATATATATATCGAACTGCTCTGACTCTTAAATTGATCTGCTGCCGCATACTATCGATCCCCGAGTCTCGAAGGTTAATCGCCTCGTTTCCTAATTTTGCCAGAAAGCCGTGGGTCTCTCCAAAAGTCGAATAATAATAATAATTTCAACATCACTAGCTCGCATCCCGTCCCTCCTTCCTCGCGTCGATATCGTGCATAAAGTGCCGGGAGAGAGAGAGAGAGAGAGATCGACGCGCAGACACGGGAGTAAAAAAGAACCGAGAAGAAGAAGAAAAAAAAATTTGCACGAAATATTCACACGTGCACACATTGATGCACACGGCGGTGGCGGCATACGTATAGCGTAGCGCGCAGGTAGGTACATCGGCGGCCGCTCGGTGCATAGGTCGGAAAACGAGGTCAAAAGCACAGCAGCAGCAGCAGCAGCAGCAGCAGCATGCGCACGCGGCCTGTGCTGCACACAGAAGTGAGAGAGAGAGAAAGAAAGAAAAGGTGAGCGGGCCGCGCACACAACTGCTGCTGCTGTTCCGCGTGCAAAAGCCCATGTACACCTGAGCACTCGCACACACACCAACAGCAAAATACTAGCGCTTCGTAGTAGTTGTAGAAGGTAGTAGTAGTATGCAGCGGTGCAATGTACAGGAGCGAGAGAGAGAGAGAGAGAGAAAAGCTCTCTGCAACGCGCATGCGAAAGGTAGAAAGCGCCAAGAGAGAGAGAGAGAGAAAGTAGGGGAGTCGTAACGTATATATAGCTATACATACACCCCACTGCATATACTACGGCAGATTGGAGGGTTGTGTGGCGCGCAAAAGGTGAGTTGTCCGCAATTCGGATTCTATATATATCTATCTACGCTATACTAACTTGGACCCCCACCACCCCTACTACTCGAGGGCTGTACGTGAATTCGCTCTCTCTACCTCGTGTGCGCGTCGCATGCTCCGCTGCCGCCGCCGCCGCCGCCGAGAGTCAGTCTGCCGTCAACGGCCACGCCATAAGCATCGAGAGTGTGCGTCGCGGGTTGCGTTACCTTGTAATATAACGTGGCTGCAGGCGAGGAGGCGGCCTTTTTTCCTCTTTGCGCCTATGTCGATATATGTATAGGTAAAAGTACACGGTATAAAAAATAAAAAAATCGAGTACAAGTCGAGAGAGAGAGAGAGAGAGAGAGTTTCGGAGATATAAATTTTGCGCGCGCTGCGCTCTGCGCGCGTAGTTAATTAATTTTCCCCGTAGTTGTACCGATTTTTCGTCGCGTGTGATGTAAGTGTTGCGAAATAATTGCAAGTTATCGATGTTAAGCGGAGGGTGAAAAAGAAGAAAAATTAGAAATTGCCGTGCATTGGAATGGAATAATGAGTGCGCCGTGACTATGACGAAGCAGCTCACGAGGACGATCACGATGCAGCAACAGCGGTCGCCGATTCTATCTTCCACGGCGTCGTCGCTACCGATTTTCGAGGAGCAGCCGTTGCCGGTGATCGCGTCACGCGTGTTAAGCGAAGACCGTAATTAACATCTCTTTCGAGAGAGACGAAAGATCGAATCGAAGAATCGAGAGAGCGAGAGAGGATGAAAAAAAGCAAAATGAAACTGAACTGGTGGCGATTGTCGAGGCTCCGAGCCAACACCACCACCACTTCGCCTGTGTTAATGTTGTTGTTGATGATGATGATGATGATGATGTGCGCGAGACACCACGGTGGCGCCGAGGCCAGCGAATTTCCCGAGCGCGAGTGCTGCGATCCGATCTATCCGATGCCCGATCCGACGAGCCGACTGCCGAACGTGCCGTCGCCCACCGGCAAGACTGGTGAGTAGCGCATTTTTTTGGCTTTCTTTTTTTTCAAGTGTAAGTACAATGTGAGTGCAGCGCGAGAGAAATATTACGCGAGTCCCGGAATGTGCGATATTACATATCGTGCAGACACGAGAGCAGCAGCAGCTGTCAGTCCCGCGGAGATTTTGATGCCACCGCGCGTATAGACGCGTTTATGAATAATTTCGAACTACTACTACGTCGTGTGAGTTTTTTTTTTTTTTTCATTGAAGATCTCGCTCTTATATACCGGGCACACACTTGGCTTTTTCGGGGGGGTGGGTGGCCAATCGCGTGCCTTGGCACATTTCTCGCTCGGCTCGGCTCGGCTCAAGCTCCGCAAGGTAGAGAGTGACCCACGAGGCACTACTGCTGCAAACGAATCGATTCGCGCTATACACGCGGCAGGCACAGCACGGCACAGCACACTGTGTGTCACCTGCAGCATGTTACACATACCTGCGCGCCTGCCTGTATATATATATATATATATATGTGCTGCACGTTCGAGAGCGCGATACATACCTGCATACATCGGCTTTGGAAACTTTATATATTTTGAGAGCGGAGAAAAATGATCGATCGCGCGCCAATTTAAATGTGCCGATCGTTTTTGCGCGAACGAGAGATGAAAAAGCACACGAGAAGAAATTAGCTGCTTGACGCGAGCATGCGTGTGTATTCGACGATTGTTTTTTTGTTAACCTTTATTCTTTTGCGGTACGAGAAAGAAGTTGTCTGCTGACGATATATATACTATACTATAGAGCATTTTGATCAATGATTTAAATTTATTCGGAAAAGTGTATACGTGTGCAGGCTATTGTGGTCTTTTTCCCGTTAACTGGTCTTTTCTGTCTGTCTCTCTCTCTCTTGTTGCTTTTTTTTCTTTTTAAACGACGACGTGTACGGTACACGGTTCGAGTTCAGCGGCACCGCGCACGATGGACTGAATGATTAATAAAGATTAAATTGTTTGTATTTTTGTATACACGATCGCGCGATGATGCCTCGCTGTATGTACATTACTCGGGGGCCTCGTTTATGTACAACGACGTCGACGCCGACTGCGCGTGCGGTTTTCGCAAATTATAATTCTTCTCTCGCTCGCTCTCTCGCAGCGATGACTCGGCAAGTTTCGCATAAGACTAAGCGTCGTTATATAATTTAACGAAAGAGAGCGAGCGAAAGAATTATCCACAAAAAAGTGGGATAAAAAATCGACCCTTGACGTCGGTGTTAATTTACCAAACGCACCTGTGTGTGTGTGTATCTTTTCGCGCATTTTTTCAGTAATCATGCTGCAGCAGCCGACGCCTGTGTGCATATCCCACATGTATATCTGCGTGCCGCAAGCCTCCTCTTTCGCGTTGTTCCTGCTGCTGTGTGCATGTGTATACATACGCCGCGTACCGACCTACTTCTCTCTCTTTCTCTCTCTATTGCATTCCACGTGTATGTGTGTGTGTGTATTGTGTGAGTGCAGTGCCTTAACGAGGCCTCCGGACTCGTGTGTGCAGCAGCAGCAGCAGCAGCTCTCTCTCTCTCTGTCTATTATATGCCCTCTGCACTCGCGTACAGTGTACGACTCGGGGTTTTGCCGCTGGCCCCGACTCCTTTTCTCCACCCACTAGAGAGTGCAGTTACCCTTTCGGCAGCAGCAGCAGCAGCTTTTTTATACATATCTCTCTCTCTCTGTTTTGAAAGGGTATGTATAACGACTACGCGAATCACTTATTTCGCATTTTTTTTCGAGGAAAAAAAGGATTTAGTCTAGGCTTTCTAATTCGAAGTAATGGACGTTAAAATGTTCTGACCTCGTGACTATTTAAAGTATACGATTTTACATTACCGAGCTTCCGAGCTTTTTGAGGATTTATACATAAAATGACTGCGAAGCTTTTACGCGTTGGATAAAGATTAATATATTGTATGCTTTATGTTAAACTAGTGTCTTTATAGTCTCTTTTAAATACGGTGACTCGATTCTACTCAGTACCGTTATACATCAAGCGCTGATCCATATTATATATTTTCGTATAAATTATGCCAGATGCGAAAGACGACGCATTTTTTCGAAAAATCTCATCGCTCGCGCGCAGGGGCAGACGCGCTGTTTATCCATCGTCCGTCCGTATTTTTCTTGATCCACTACTGCTGCCGCTGCCACACGGAAAATTTAGGAAAAAACTTTGACGGTAAAAAGTCCGGAGCCATGCTATATATAGCTTATAGCTAGCTAGCTGCTGCCGTATACGTATACGGCTCATTTAATTAAGAAAATTCGCTTCAAACCCCCGCGCGCGCGTGGAACTGATTCCATGTATAAAAGAGAGAGAGAGAGAGAGAGAGAGAAGCGAAAAAAAAAGAAAAAGAGAGAGGGTAGAGATAAAACTAGCTTTGCCAGATGACGAAACGCTTACCTTTCATGCGCGGAACCGGGCACGCGGGGCGCGCGCGTGAGTATATACGTGGAAAAATGCACCACCCAAATAGTTTTGAAAAGCGAGTAGTCGTCGAGTTGCTGCTGCTCTCGCGCATAGATATTCAAAAGAAGATATTCGATTACTGATAGAAAAGTGTGCTCCCCGTTTTGCCTCTCTCTCTCTCTCTCAGCTCTATCCATATATATATATATATATCCTGTATGCGACTACTGCAGAGCATCGCGTCGCGTCTCTTTTTCTCTCTGTATAATATAGTAAAACGGCAAAATCGAACGAAAACTGCAAGAGCCTGTATTATATTATACATAGTAGTGGAGTCTATACATGTGGGGCTCTGAGCAGCAGCAGCAGAGCGTTGAGTGGAAGGCCAAATTTATTCACTTTCGATGGGAGTTTTCAAGTGAATTTTTGGCTTGAAATAACGTATTTTGTGTACAGCCGCTGCAGCGCGCATGGAAAAGCTCGACTTCGCACGGCTGGAGAGAGAGATAAGATCTCTACCTCTCTTGGAAAACAAGCGCGAGCGCCGCGCCGCGCCGCGCCATGAATATAATCGCGCGGACTCGAGATATATTATAAGTATCTCCCCTCTCTCTGTAGCGTGGCGCCAAAATTTCCCGCGTATTACATATTATACACAACAACAAAAAAGTACTCGTTTTTAACGCAATTTTAAATGCGCTTCTTTACAAGACAAACAGCGCGCTACACCAGCTTCGCAGTTTATTATAGCTTCGCAGCTTTGATGACTGAATACTGCTCTGCGTGCATCTATTTTAATCGCTGCTGCACGAGTAAGGTGTATACGTATGTGTACCATGGGAAAGCGCGCGCGCGCGCGAACAAACATGCTCTCGATCGCGCGTATATATCGCGCGAGTTTCACTCTACATTTAATCTGCCGATAATCGGGCGCGTCATCCTGCTGCTGCTGCTGTTGCGAGCGCGAATCGATTATCGGAGCTAGATTACATCAGGCAGCTCGTTGCTGGCTGGTATACGTGTATTCACACACACACACACACACGCACACGCACTTGAGGGCTCCGACGACAACACACTCACGAGAAAGTACGTCGAACGAGTACACGATGAGATCGTTTTCAGCTCGGGTGTGAAAAAGCCCAAAACAAAATAGCAAAAATGTATCGTTAAATTTACTAATTGCGTATACGTAATTACTATATACGATCTCGTTGCGAGTTGCTGCTGCGTAAACGTAAACACGCGCAATTTTTGGCGCGTTTATTACGCTCTGTATATATTTACCAATGATATACTTTGTAACGTACATCACACTGTCTCTCGGCACAGTATCGTCTCGTCCCCTGCCTAGCTCGCACCTAGACCTAGAAAAAGTTTTTTTCCTCTCGACGCGCGTTGCCATAAAAAAAAAAGAAGTACAAGTGAAATCATGGATCCAACTCGGTCAAATCAACAACCGTCGACGTCGTCGAGCAGCAGCAGCAGCAGCAGCAGCGACAAAGTCAGTACCTACATGGTGAAATGCACGTCGTCCGACGAGCCAGCATTCCTGGCGCAAGTGAGCTGGCCTGCAGCCACCGGGAGGTCGCGGTCAGGCAGCAGCAGCAGCAGCAGCAACAGTCAGCAGGCCGGCAAGATCCGCCAGTTCCCACCCAAATTCAAGTCGCGTCCCATCGATAAAACGGCCATCGTCATGGACAAGCTGCCGGGAATCGAGCTCGCCCAATACATCGGCGGAGTGGAGGCTTCCGTGAAGCCGGCCAGGGTCGAGTGGGCCGACGAGCTGGAGCCCTCGCAGGTCTGCCTGTTTCTGTCGGACGACAGTCGAGCCCAGAACAGGCACGGCCAGTACCTCGACATCGCAGGGCACAGGCTGCGCGCCCGACCGCTGACCGAGCCGCCGCTCGTGCGAGTCCTGGTCACGAACGCGCTGCCGTTCATCGACAACGAGACGATCGCCTGGCATCTGTCTCGGTATCACGGTATCGAGGTGAAGGACTGGGTCCACCTGGAGGCGGCGCCGAGCCCCAATCCGGCTACGCAACCTGCGCACAACGTGTTGAGCTTCGCGCGATACCTCTACGTCGAGCCCCGGGACATACCCAAGTTCCCGGCCAAGATACAGGGCAAGGCGAGCGACAAGTCGTACACGATCTACTTCGGCTCGGACGAGCACTGGTGCGACTTCTGCCATCGGGTCGGGCACTACGAGTGGAGCTGCGCCAAGCAACAGATGGCCAGGTCGATCGGCTTGAACCAGAAGCCGACGACACCCGTCGTGAGTGTCACCGCACCCGCGGAGAACAACGTTACGGCTTCGCGGCCGTCTACGCCGTCGCCGCGGAAAAGTTTGGGAGTTTATTTCGACGACACGAACCAGACGACGACGACGAGTGTCGCCGCACCCGCGGAGATCAATCATACGGCTCGATTGGATCCGCCGTCCACTCCGCAGAAACAGGAGAATATATTGTCAGGTTATTTCGTGTTTATTTCTTTTTTTTTTTTAATCCGATCGTTTTGACGTAAGAATTTTTCATAACGCGATTATTCTTATTCAAAAGCTTTCGGCCTCCGGATCGTCGTATCGCCGCCGGATAAGAAATCCCCGACCAAGGTCAAATCTGTCCAGGTGATCCCTGTGTCTCCAAAACTGAGCTCGCCGACTTCCTCGTTGCTCTCGCTAACGACACCACCGCGAGAATCGAACTCGTCGCTGCTATCGGCCCCCGCGAGCCCCGTTGTTGATCTCGATGGAGCAGCAGCAGCAGCAGCATCATCAGCAGAAGCAGCAGCAGCATCAGCAGCAGCAGCAACAGCAGCTGCAGCCTCAGCGGCAGCATCAGCAGCAGCAGTAGCAGCAGCAGACACGACTTCTCCGTCGGCCCCGATGGAGCAGCTGACGAGGAATGTCCCGCCATCGCCGCGCAAAAATTCGTCGGCCTCGACGAGCAGCAATCCAAGTTGTACCTCGAGCTTGAAGAAGAAGATCAGAAGGCAGAGGTACAAAAATAAGAAAAATAAAAATACGTCCGTGGCGCCGTCGTCGTCGCATCTGTACACGAAGGCAGGCGAGAAAAAGAAGACCGCCGCGGTCCAAGCAGGCCCGAGCGCGACTTCGACATCAACGCAAACAGCGTCGTCTCCTGCGAAAGCCGCAGACGCCTCCGTAGCTGCTGGCAACCCAAGTATCCCAAGGACGGATACTTCTAATGATTCGTCGACGAACCCGCAAATTGTAGGGGCGATAGAATTACACCCGCCGCCAGCGACGGAGGGACCGATCACGATCGAGGAGTCGACGGCGCGACACGAGCTGCCCGTGCAGCTTGTCCAACCCGAGGAAACGAACGGGGATTCTCCCCGGTCTTCGCACCCCTCGCCCGTGAGGTCCGACGGCCCGAGACGGCAGCTGAGAGCAGCTGCTGCTCCCAACAGCGGCGACGGCAACAGTCCCAGTCCTAGCGGCAACTCGCCGGTGGCGGAGCCGAACAACGACAGGCCGTCCTCTGGAAACAAGAAAGGCAAGCGCAGCTGTTTGCAAGCTGCTTTCCAGCATCTGATATGAGCCAGATCAAGTATGGAGACGCGCAGGTCTTGCATGTAGGGAGGAAATTTTTAACTGCGTCGTTGATACATATAATTTATGTATCTTTCGTGTATGCGTGTTTATATATAATTGTAAATATGTGTGTGAGTGCGTAAAAGTTAGTTTAGAATATGTATTAAATTTAAATCGATCACGACTCGACCAATTAACCGACGCGACGCGAAACAAACTCGACCGTATATATAGATACACGTGCCCATACGCATGTGTCACGAAAGGGGGTAGCTAAAAAAAAAGAGGGAAAGAAATGAGGTCGCTACCGATGGGGATCGATCCCCCCGCGTTTTGGGAATTGTGCATCGATAATAAACCCCCGTCGCGTACACACAAGTATTTATGCGTTCGAGCGTCTATGCGTGTGTCTGTGTGTCTGTGCGTATACTTGTCTCTGTGTGTCTCTGTTTGTTCGTGTACCGACGTACAAAACAGCTGATAATATGATGTATACTTTTGTTTTCACACCTCCGTATATGGAGTTATTGACTCGACGCGGTTTTATTACGCATAAAGCACAAAACGCTCATCCCCTTGGAGCGTCGAAAGGCTAATTATAGCCTCCTATATTGTACATAGCCTCACCCTTATATTTCTGTATTATTTTTCATGTGTGATTCGTGTAAGATTGGTGAAGAACGATGCTCGACTATTCGATACTCGAAAGAAAGGAGCTGTGTATGATGAGTGTATGATTACTCGATACTTGTTATCATTCGGTTATGATTCGTTAAATCGATACGCGCTAGCTCGAGTCATTCTCTTGTGTGCGCGAGTCGTGCAAAAAAATTGTATTTTCATTTTTTTGCGTTTTTTTTTAAAATTGAAGTATGCGTATGTACGTACGCATGCACACCTGTGTATGTAGTACGAATTCGGACAAAAATCGACCTTTTTTTGTATATTTTTAGTACACACACAGCGACAGAAACATTGTATAAACCAATTAGTTCGGCCGAATTATTTGACAAAAACAAAATTCTCTCCGTTCATCGAATTAAAGTAGGAATTTGGTCCACGAAACGAAATAAAAAAAAAAAAAAAAAGAGAGAACGAATAAATTCAGTCTGGATAAACGTACACTGCACTTGCCCTTTTTTTTTTAAACTCTTTTCATTTCAACTTCCTCCTCCACCTATACCTTACAAGATCCTCTATATATATAACGTCGTGCTCTGTATGCACGTGGAACGAACGAAGAAGAAGGGAAAAAGTTGTTAGTACATTCTCTCTCTCGAGAGAGAGAGGAAAAAGGAATCAAAGCTTTCGCGCATGTGTGTGTATGCGTGTGTGCGCGAGTGCTTGCAAGCACGTAGACATAAATAGAGAGAGGCAAAGAAAATAAGTCGAGAAGTCTCATGAGTTACACACGACGACGACGATTCGGGGGATCATTTGAACAGCGATAAAAAAAAAGAGTACAACTTCTCGAGAATTAAACGAGCGACTACTACTACTACTACTACTACTACTACTACTACTCTCGTACAGTATAGTGTGTATAAATCTAGCGTTGCGTGCACTGCACCGCCGATGCCACTTTTACCTTTTTCTGATAATAATATATAATACCTTTAGAGCTCCTCCGTAGCTGCTGCTGTTACGTTCTTATACGGATCGCCGGTTTTCCAAGTGGTTCCAAGTGATATTGTCAGTGACAGAGGAATTTAAAGACATTAATTAAGTGCTTCATATACTGCACAGGCCCCTAACTCTCTCTCTTTTGCAGCCAGGGGTATATCTAACGTTTAATTGAAGGCTTTATATATCACCCGGTATAAATTCATCAATTTTGAAAAAAAAGAAAAATTATATCTTTTCCGTGTACGATAATTGATACGATAATATATCTAATTAGTCGCGCCGATGTAAAAATATATACATACGATCGGTGTAACTTACTAATAATATAATACGCAATCCGAGGGCAGAGCTATAACCATACGTTATGCAAAATAAATATTATACATACGTACGTATATATGCGCGCGGACGTGTGCGGATTTTTTCCTTGCGTAAACGCTCGCAGCCAGTGTATCCGTGTCCGTGTCCGTGTCGGTGTGGTGTGTGTGTGATTCATGCAGGTGCATCGTGATCCTCATTAGCAAGTTTTCCAGGTCAATGTGTTATTAGTAAAAATCCTACCCCCCCCCCCCCCCCCCCCCCCCCCCCCCCCCCCCCCCCCCACGCCGTTTACTACTAGAATGCGCTTTTGCGGATACGTGCGCGAATAATAGTCGATAAATGATGAATAATAAAATAAGTTTCTAAAGCTTTAGCCGAGCAGCGCATTATGGTACACAATTTTTTTCTGCATTTCGTTTTTGTGCCCTGTCTCTCTCTCTCTCGGTTTTCGAGTGAAAGAATTAAGACCACTGCCGCGCGTGAGGGTCGATGGACTCTCTCTCTCTCTCTCTCTGTAGTACTGCAAGCTCCATTCGCGGCAGTGTTGTAATGATTTGCAAACACGAGCTTGGCAGCAGCAGCAGCAACCCTTTTGCGAGTCGGTACATTTTAAAGCGAGCCGCCGCGCACGTCATAATTTATGACTATATTATTAGCCGCGCTGCGTGCTCGATTAAATACACTCATGTGTATGTGTATATGCACGCTTGTGCTCGTGCGGGTGGAAATGAATAAAAAAAGAGAGAGGGAGGGAGAGAAAAGAAGTTACTCGTTTGGGTACACTCTTACTGCTGCTGCTGCTGCTGCTGCTGCTGAAGCGCCGAAGTGAAATTTACAACTGACTAAATCGGTCCCTCGTGTCTGTGTGAGCGCACACGTGTGTACGTGTATATTACATGTACCGTGCGCGCGTGGCAAGGCCAACTTTGCATTTAGCATTTATATATATAGTGTTGGTTGAAATTAAATTTTTTAGTTCGCGACGTGTGTGGTGCAGGCTAAAATGATTATACATATGCGTATAAAATTTACTACCCCTTGTGCGTGTGTGTGATAAATACTCGGTCCACTTATATCTATATTTTCTGCCCCCTGCGCGTGCGCTAAACTCGGGTATATATCTGTCAGAAACTTTAAAATAAAGTTCATGATTAAATCAAAAGTTCGCGTCGTGAGTATGGGGGAGCGGAGGAGGACGAGGGTAGCAGCAGCAGCAGCAGCAGAAGAAGAAGAAGAAGCAGCGAGCGAGCCACTGGCACGACACATTATGGGCTACGTATAGCCCGGCACGTATGTAATATTTAGTCGCGCAGCCACACATGCAACGGACTTTTGTCATACCACACAACATATTCATACGGCGTTTTTGGCATTGCGCACCATGTGATGTTATATCGTGGGGTACTAAACGTATATATACTTACGAAACTCGACTGCTGCTGCTGCTGCCGCTGCTTTGTGTCTATCGAGACCAACTTTTCCCGTTCTGGTCATTACTTCTTTTTTTTTGTTGTTGTAATTTTAATTTTTCGCTTTCGGTTCCCACGGTATCCTATGCGCACAGATATGCAGTGCATGTATGTTAATTGATTTTCATCCGAATTAACGCAGATGAGTGCATTAATTTCGGCCTGAAAAATTACAAAGTCAAAAATATTTCCGTTAATTCAATTATGAATCGCGTGCGCGCGAGCTTGCGAACTGAAATACATACGTGATGTCTTTTTTATGACGACGAGTGCTGTAGCATACATGTATAATAGACTTGACGTTAATTTTTGACGAATTTCCACCCAGCTGAGAGAGAATATTCAAATGCGCGCGCGCGAGCCACGTGGTTTGATGTGTGGGTGCATGTATACGACTACGCAGGAATATGTATACGCACATTTCTCTCGAGTGGGTTTGCTGTACCGCATTAAAGCTCTATTAAAAGAGTATAAAAAAATTGTGTTTCCATCATGACGGAAAGAAAGCGATAGAGAGAGAGACGCGAAGCAAAAATATATTTTAATTGAAAAGTAAAAAATTCATTCGGGCAAAAATATTTTCGACTAACGGCCGGTGGTGGTGGCACGTCAAGCTCTGAAAAGTAGTCTGCGTTTCCGCGGACGCGCGGCAACTTTGGCAGACTTTTTTTTTAGATAAATTAAATGATAAAGTTGCAATCGTTTCATGTCCAGTCGCACGCCTATGCGTACAAACACTCAATTTTTCCGCGATTCATCGGACGCAAGCTGATGAAATTCGTTTGCGTGTGTAAAAAAAAAAAAAGACAAATAAATAAACGAGTCATTTTCCAGTATACGTCAGTCCGAGGCTGACGAAAAAATTTTAGCTCATTGGTTTTAGATTTTACTTTTGCATCGATGCAGCGTTGTAAGGAACACACGTTCTGATGGCTTCGTACGATTTCGAACATCTAAGTACGGTGTCTGTCGCTCGGATCCCCGAAGGCATACACGCGTCCACGTATACGTTTAATCTATCAACGAATGCTTTAGCAGTGTAAAAGCTATAAGAACAAACAATAGAAAAAAATTATAAATACCATACGCGACGATTACTATCCCGCTGAGTTTATCTTGGGCACTTAAGCAGCTAGACGGCGTACGTACATGCACACGCGTACAAATATATAGCTAACAGCCTCTAGTAGTAGTACTACTACTCGGCTAAAGTTTGCCTTTAGTTTACCTCTTGTGTGTATGTGAAAATTTTGCCATACCACTACGATGCGTTACAAACACACACACACACACACACACACGTGTGTGTGTGCGTGTGTGTATACAGTAGAAAAGTGTTTGGTGGCTTTAGTAAACGAGGTATAGAGCTAGGGCTGCAGGTGGAGGACAATTCGCGCAATGAATGCCAACGCGCGCCGGCTAGAGGCGAAGAGAGGAGAGGCCGGGCGCATTGAGAGCTCTCGTAAAGGAAAGTGCTCGCTAGCTATACTAGCTAGCTGCGCTGCTAGCTGCAGGCAGGCAGGACTCCCTTTAACAGTTGCGCGCAAGCTCGCCCGTATAACTATAATGCCCTTAGTACCCTTCGTCTGAGGGGGGCGAAGCAGTCTCGGTGTATATGTGTGCGCGTGTGTGTGCATGTGTGGGTGTATGGCTATCCATTGATTATTTCTACTTATGCCATCGACTCGCAGACTCGTTGCACAAGCATTTACACACGCGTTATATATATACAATTTACGCCGAGGCTTCGTTCGTTCTTTTAAGAGGACTACTTAGTTTGTACTTTTTTTTCCTCTGCAAATTTCATCGATCGAGTCTGCATACACATTTACAGCGAGCGAAGCAATCATTTTTAATTTTTTTTCAAGTTAGAGCAGCATATTCGTCATTTCAACGCGCCTACACAATTTCGTATGTACGCATGAACTTGTATGACGCGAGAGTAAATTTACATGCGTCACCCGCGCGTAATGCCATTTTAATTATTGTCGAATCTCGTGTGGCTCGCCCCGCCGAAAATAACCGTTCGCGCGACGAGCGAGATAGAGATAGGAACTGCGCGGAAAACAGCGCGTCGATGCTGATGCACCACGTGTATACGTAAATATTAGTTTGTACCCCGTTTTTTCTCTCTCTCTCTCTCTCTCTCTCTCTCTCTCGCGCGCGCATCGGTAGCAATTCTGCAGCAGAGATATAATAATGGGTGTGCTGTGCACGTGGCCATACGTAGAGCCGCAAGTAAACAAAATATTTATGCAAGGTCGAAAACGTTATACAGCAGCAGCAGCAGCAGCAGCAGCAGCGCTATGTACAGCTCGCAAAAATATATTCAAATTTCAAGTTTCACCATCCCCCACGCTATGTATACGAACGTACGTATGTGTACATGACCTCGTTTTACCGCAGCCCCAGTAGCTAATGCAGCAGCGCATTCAGTCGCACAGACGCGCAGCAGACATTATAATCATCATCATCGACGAGTCTCGGCGCTAAGCAGAGTTGGCGCATAAAAAAAAGTAGCAGCAGCAGAAGCAGCAGCGTTAGAGCTAGAGCTCGTTGCAGCGGTATACACAGCATACACACGTGGCGGTGGTGCGGCGTTATACACTATAGGCCTGTATGTATAATATCTCTCTTTCTATATATGCTGCTGCATCGACGTTGCGCTTATATACCGTATGGAATTAAATGGGTGGTTCCGGGTAGGCCTCGGAGATGGCTCCTCGTAGATGATGCACCTGACCTTGGTCCTCAGAAGCGGGCGATATCTCCATACATATATCGCCACTGTTGCGTGTTCTAGTTGCTGTAGGTAGAGTGTAGGAAAAGATAGAGTCCGCCGGTTACAGGGATCGAGAGGGAACAAGGTGCAAAATGACTATCACTTGATATATGCTGAATAGGATTTGTACACTTTATTTCGTCGCGGCTGTAGATCGGAGCTTACAAGAGGTGCTCACTCGAGCAAAGGACTGACTAGCTCGCTCGCTGAATTACGACTCAGTTACGACTGAGAACCGCTGGCACTCGAACGGCGAGGCGCAGCGAATCGGCGCCAGATGCGCGGTTTTGTGTGCGTGAGCCCACACTACTCCCCCCTTTCGAAATGCGAAAATTGATTCTTTTCTAGGAGTTTTTATTTGATTTTACTCTAGCGTGAGTGTGATAAGAGTGAATTAAATTTATGAAGAATTTAATGTTAAGTATGAATCAATTTTCGTGTAACATCCCCGAGTTTCATTGCTTATTTAACGTACATCTTGAGGCGTGAAGCCGTGCATAAAATATAGGCGTGAGGGCCGTGTATTTTGTAAATTTTTACATGAATAGTAGCAATAGGCGCTGAGCCCGTACAGAATCGTTTCTATGTATTTAAATAGAGTATATATATAAAAAACTAAATTAGCATCACTTATTTGTGACATGAGTAGATTGGCGCAGGGGCCTAATAACAAAAATAAATAATTCAGTATCACTTATTTTGTGACAAGATGATTTGGCACAGTGGCCGTACAAAAGTGTTGTATGCAAGTTACTTACAGTTACTTATTTAGGCGTGAGAGCCGTTAACGCATTTATATTTGTGAAAAGCTTGCTATGATAAGCACAGCGGCCGTATGCTATGTATTTGTTAAACTTATGTGACTAAGAGGCATAAGCCGGAACAAATGTTTACCTTTTTTTGAACGTACATTTTAGATGTGTTGCGAGGGCAACCGTTCTCTTTACAACGTTAAAAAAAATTGCAAATTTTAAAATAAAACAAAAAAAGGTGCCGTAAAGGCCTAATGAACAGAGAATATTTTTATAATTTATAGATGAGCGTGTCGTTTCCGTCTTCGGTGACTACTATCTTATTTTCTTTCCGTAATTGATACAACCGAACAGAAAACTTTTTAATGTGCATATTTACGAGTACTATTTTTACCCCGGCAAGTGCCGTGGGGATAAGTATATCTAAATTTTTCGACGGAAACGCACGGCTCGTAAATACGTTCAGGGTGCGCAGATTTTGTAGAGGCAATCTGTCGAGAAGCAATTCTAAGTCCGGGACCCAACTCAACGATAATCTGCGCAGTTTCAGCAGCTGCTTGAAGTTACACAGTTTGCTAATATTAATTCCGGTGAGCGACAAATCGACCACGTTCGGTATAGAGCTGATTAAAACGTGCAAATTACTTTTGAAAAACAACGCGTTGGTTAAGTCCAAATATTTGATTTTTGGGCACTGGTCATACACCAAACAAGAGTCCCGGAAAAGGCTCTAAGAAGAACTGTGGTCTCGGGAAAGTAAATGTGACGCTAGTTAACGCGTTCTTACCCGAGAAGATTGCCTCAACGAGTTGCGTCATTTTCACCCGAAAATCAATCGCGGAGATGTCGTGGAGTGACAGCACTCGCACGAACGGGTTAAACTTCACTGCCTCGGCGAGCAACTCGAAGCGTAAAAGCTTGCAAGCGTGAATTTTAATGCAATAAATTTCGGCGTCTTTAATAAAAGAGCCTCTCACAAAAATGATTTTCGACTATATCGAGTCTGTCGACTCTAAGTTGTGAAAGAGTTTTCTCACACGACGCAGTGAAGTCACCGAGAAGCAGCTGCTTGACCTTAAAGTTAGCATGAATAAAATTTAAAGTTCTGTCGTTAATTTCGACAGATCGCAAATCGATCACGCTCACGTACATCAACTCGGGTTTCTTCTCTTTGTCTTCGCTCGCGACCTCGCCCGCGTTTTCGCTCGCGTTTTCACTCGCGCTTTCGCTCGCGTCTGCGTCCCCATCCCCTCGGCTGCATCCGTTGCCTCGCATGGCTCTCAACGCTCGGGCCGCTTGATCGTTTGTCAGCGTGACTTTCGGGTCATTACATAAGAAAGAACGCGGTTTATATTTGCTGAAGTGGCTCTCAAAGGAGGTAATTGCGTCCGAAACCGAGTACAAGGGCCAGGAAACGTCAAAATGGTTTGCAAAAAGTAAAATGGTAGCAGTAGGATGATTATCCAAGGCGCACGCGAGATTGAATGAGGTAGTGTTGTCGAGGTATTGGAAGAGACATGCTAAGGCAGGGGCGTTTGTGATGAGAGGGTGTGCTGCGACTTCCTTAGAGATCTTCTCATCTTTGCTTACACGAGGAATGGTAGAGACCAAGGACTTGTATTCAGGCTTGATTCGGGCCTTGCAAGGCGCGTACGATCCTCTCTCTTTCTTGAAAAACCCAACCTCGAGCTTATTTAGCAAAGCTGCTGCCTGTAGTTTAAGAGAGACTACCAAGCTGCTGCAGGTGATCTTACACGTAGTGTTATTTCCACGTCTGTTGATACTTGAGATCTCGAAACCCTCCTGCACCACAGAGTGCAACAGGTGCAACAATTCAGCTCTATTTTGCCTCTTTGGTATATTAAATAAGAAAAGCTTCAAGACCGGCTTGTCGCCGATAATTAGGCTAGGCAAAACAGGCAGTTTATCATAATGACGGGAAGCGTATCTGTGATTGGCAGCCAGTGGAGTCCTGCTCGAGCGGTGCACATCTCTACGGTAGTACTCGCGCTCCACCGGAAACAGTGCGTCCCAAAGGCCCTCGCAAACTTGTCGCATTTCCGGCGTCCATGAAGCCGATGCCCGAATCGAGTTTCGGAGCTCCCAAAAGGCCTCGACCAAATTCCTATAAAAAACAATAATTACTTAGCGTTGCCTCTGGCTTTCTTAGCCTGAGTTGAGTGATTTGAAATAGACGAGGCTTTCCTTTTATTTCTTCTACGTTTATTTGGGTTAATGGGATGTGAATGATCCGCGAGAGATGATGGAGGTGAAAGGGGAACGGAAGGTGGAATGATATCTTCGTCTGCCGCCTGAGTCTCGTCTCCGGCGACCTCCTCTATACGGTCAGGTTCCACACTACTGCCATTTCTCAAGTGCGCGACGGGAAGATGTTGTTTCTCAGCGTTTATCGAATCGTGTAAAGAGCCATTTCGTGGATCAGGCACGGAGAAAAACTGGTCGCTGAGCCGCGAAGAAACCCACTGATTTGGCTGTGAAGGAATCGGCTGGCCGTCTGCAACGACCTGTGAATCTCGTCGCGGAGGACCCTGTTGGCTGTCCGAAGCGACTTGTGAATTTCGTTGCAGAGGAACCCGTTGGCTGTCCAAAGCGACTTGTGTATCTCGTTGCAAAGGAACCTGTTGGCTGTCCAAAGCGACTTGATTGTTCAATGCGGTTATGCTTACATCGTCTTCTAGGACGAATTGTCCGGCTGCGAGCATTGACGGCGTAGCAGCGCGCTGCTGCGAGTCCGTGAGCAAGTCATCGACGCCCACGCCCTCCTCCTCGTCACCAAGGAAATAAGCAGGCTTGAGTTGATCAGTCGACACCTTCACAATCCTACCATCTATGTTAATATCGAAATGTTTACGGTCATCATCTCTGCCCTCGACGTAATGAGGGCCGGAATACGGGGGGCACAACGACGGTTGTTTCACCTTTATAAGCTTAAGAACGTGCGAGCACTTATCTAAATCTTTGAAATAAAAAGGCTTTGTATTGCATTTGTGTTCCACCTGCAAAGGTTTCAAATCCATCATGTATCGCAGGAAAGACTTCTTAAACTCACTCGTATCGATGTCGTCGTCATCATAATTGCAAAAAATCCCGGGAATACGCAAAGCTCTGCCGTACAACATTTCTGCCGGGCTCATGTCGGTGCCCAAAATTGGCCTCGTGCGCAAACCGAGCATGACAGCCGGCAGGTTGTCCAGCCATTCTCCTGATTCTCGTCTGCATCTCAAAGCAGCTTTGAGGTCTCTGTGAAACCTTTCTACCATCCCGTTGCTCTGGGGATGGTACGGGGTGGTTCTCTTCTTGTCGATGCCGAGAGCTCTGCAGACATCTCGAAAAAGACCTCCTTCAAACTGGCCACCCTGATCGGTGGTGATAATCGATGGCGCACCGAAACGAACGACCCAGTTCGATACGAACTCCCGGGCGACCGTTTCCATAGTAATATCTTTCAGAGGGACAGCCTCGGGCCAACGCGAGAATCTGTCGATCATCGTCAATACGTATTGATAGCCACGCACCTCCGGCAGAGGGCCGACTAAGTCCATGTGCACGTGCTGAAATCTGGCATCGGGAGTTTCAAAGTGCATAGGCACTTGTTTGTTATGTCTCGTTATCTTGTTCTTCTGACACGGCATGCACGCTCTGCAAAACTTCGCAATGTCGCCAGACATTCCTGGCCACAGATAAAATTTTCTGACAAACTTGTCGGTGATTGCGGCGCTCGGGTGAGCGAGACCGTGAAAAATCTCAAACACCCTGGGGCGCAGGCTTGCCGGAATGTAGGGTCTAATTCGCTCACCCTTTACATCCGCCCAAATCCGCGTACTTGACGGCTTCCAAACGATGCGCCAAAGTTTCATAGTTCCCTTTTTTGGCTTATTTATGATCTCATTAAGCTCCTTATCTTTCTCTTGCTCTTTTGCTAACTCTTCAAGTGAAATGCTCACGGGCATACTTACTACGTCAACGTGGCGAATCAAATCAACCTCGTCTCCAAGCTTCGGAGAAATCTCAGACTCGGGACAATCGATACGAGAGAGAGCATCAGCAACTAAATTTTGAGAGCCAGGCAAATACGCGAAATCTACATCGAACATCGAAAGATATTCAACCTGTCGTCTACGTCTAGGAGGAGCGGTTTCATGCGATTGAGATAAAACAGATAATAAGGGCTTGTGATCAGTGCAGATAACAAAATGCTCCGTTTCAAGATAATAAGAGAAATGTTTAACGGCTTCGACGATAGCTGTGAGCTCACGATCGAAAGTCGAATAATTCTGTTGGGCCTTATCGAATTTCCTAGAGAAAAAGGAAAGAGGCTTCCAATTTTCGTCACAAAGCTGCTCGAGCACCGCGCCCATCGCTGTGTCGGATGCGTCGGAGCAAATACGCAAAGGAGCGCCTACAAGGGGAAACGCGAGATACGTAGCTTCGGCCAGCGCGGCCTTCAACCCTTCGAAAGATCGAAGGGCTTCGTCGCTCCACGCGATCGGAGTTTTATCCTTCTTCTTTTGAGAAGTGATAAGCTTGGTGAGCTCTATCTGCAACTGGGCGCTTCCCGGCATACAATGATGGTAAAAATTAATCATGCCGAGGAAACGCCGCAGCTGGTCGACTGTCTCGGGCTTGGGGAACTTGACAATTTTATCGACCTTCTCCCGCATAGGCTTGTACCCATGCCTGTCGATCGTGAAACCTAAAAATTCGACTTTATCCGCCTCGAATATACACTTGGAGAGATTTAGTTGCAATGCAGCCTTTTTAAGCCGCTCAAAAACCTCCTTCACGTGACGACGGTGCGTCTCAGCGTCGGGCGATGCTATGAGTATGTCATCGACATACACGAACGCAAAACTGAGGTCACCCAGTGCCGCGTCGGCATAGCGCTGGAAAGTCTGGGCCGCATTTCGCATGCCGAACGACATAACCTTGAATTGATACAAGCCAAAAGGGGTGATTAAGGCAGTCTTAGGACGATCCTCAGTTTTCATAGGGATTTGCATAAATGCGCGCTCGAGGTCGAGCGTGGTGAAGACCGTTGCGTTATGAAGAATAGACACGAAATCTTGAAGGCGCTTGACCGGATATTTATCAGGCACGGTAATACCATTCAATCTCCGGTAGTCACCGCAAACCCTCCACGATCCGTCTTTCTTAGCCACGAGGTGAATCGGCGACGCCCACTGCCCTTTACCGGGTTCGATTAAATCTTGTTTAAGAAGATCTTGAAAGTACGCCTGCGCGGCGGCGAGCTTTTCAGGTGGGAGCTTTCGCGCGCGTTCAGCTACGGGGGGGCCCGTCGTAATTATCTCGTGACAGATATTTAGTTCATCTAAGGGCTTTCTAAGCCTCGCGTCATATAGCGTAGGGAATTCCTCTAGCAAGTCTCTGTACCTCTGATCGGGAGACAAAACGCTCAGAGAAAAACCGGGTGTTACTATGCTCTCGCCAGCGGCGAATATTGAGCCGTCGGGACGTAACAAACGCTTATTAAAAAGGTCTATTACTAATCTAAAATAATACAAAAAATCGGCACCGAGAATTGGGTAAGGGACTTGCGTCGCGATAAAGTAAAACTTAAATTTCTCTTTCTGATTAAATTGTAAATCTAAGCTGTGCAAGCCGTAAGTTGCCAAAGGGGACGCGTCCGCTGAGTACAATCTTAAATTTCCACGAACCGGGTTTGACACCAAGTCCTTGGGTATAACCGAAACGTCAGCGCCGGTGTCAACGAGTAAACTCAGACCGCTGAGTTGATCAAATATATAAAGTCTTTTAGAACATAACGGGTTACGAGGCGCGATACTATGAATGTGTGGGCCCGGGACTACCGTTTTTTGTGCGGGCCCGGGCGCTTGGCGTTTTTTGCCTCAGGGAAATCGCGGTAATAATCGCACGGCTCCCGACAATTAATCGCGTCATGACCGAAACGTGAGTGATACGCGCAGTATGTGCTTGACGCGCTCTTAGCTTCGTTGCCTCTCGGCTCTTCACCGCGGTTACCCTGGGGGGCCTCCAACCTAGCCAATCTGGCAGAGAGTTCAGACAGAGCACTCGCTATGTCCGCCGAGCACTTGTTTGTAGCCGGAGCAATCCCCGCATTAGCGGTCTGGGGAAAATCTATCTTATTAACTGAAAAATGAGACGCCTCCGATCCCTTCAACTGATGATAAAGTTCGTCCGCGCGCGCGACGTTACATGCTTCGTTACTACTGTCAACGTGCGAGTCAAGATGAATTGATATTTGCGGCGGAAGCCTTAGACTCCACCACTTGAGGATAGAACTTCGATCGAAAAATCGTGAACCTGCGCCTGCTAATATATCGAGGAAGTCAGATGGCAATTTGTGCTTCGACTTGTCCAACGCCTCGAGGAACCTACCGAGTTGCACTTTATCGTGCACTGCGTATTTGCGCAACAGAGCTTTTTTAAGAGCTACAAATTTCCCAACCTTAGGCAGGTTTCTCGCGGCGTTGGCAATCTCAGCGATCACGTCTCCCCCCAATGAAGACATTGTGTGAATGTACTTCTCGTGGTCGCTCGTAACGCCGAGCAGTCTAAAATTTTCCTCGATAGTATCTAACCATAACTCCGGGCTATGCTTCCAGAATGATGGAAAATGGAATGATTTAAGCGCGGGTTTCAGGGTGACCGGGCCAACGATCGGCGAGTCAAGCGATGGGTAAACTTCGCGATCAAGAAGGTCAAAAGGATCGCTAGGCAACTCGCTAAAAGGCGGGCAACTCAATGATGAAACACGCGAGCGCGGAAGACTCTGGGCCGCGGAAGGCTCGGCCAGGCCGATGGAGTTTACCTGTAAATTGGGCCTGATCGGCGCAGAGGCCACCGACGACCTGTATGACTGTGGAATAACCGGTGGTGCGTCAAACTGGACAAGGGGTGCAGAGGGAACGGCGATCTCGCCGACTAGCTTTTCCTTAAATGAAATGATAACACTGTTCATGCTATCAGTAAGAGCCTTAAATGACTGCGCGAGCTCAATAAAGGAAGTGGTACTATTCGCTTGCTCGCTTGACCGGGAAAAATCGCTCGTCCGACCGCTATGCAGCATCGAAGCGTCGGGCGTGGTGGTCGGGTTTGTGTTTGTACGATCTGCCTGGCTCTCAAAACTCGTGGCGTTGGAAACCGGTGCTTCGGATGAACTGATATGCATGATGTAAATATGATGGGTGATGGATGAATTTGGAATGTAATGAAGTATGAGTGCGTCTGAAGAAAAGCGTGCTAGACGCAAGACCGCGAAAATTGACGGTTATGAAATAATGGAGATGAAAGAGGAAAAAGGTTACCGGGATTATTCGTGAAAGATATGTAATATAGGGAAGAACCAACACTATTTCAATCAATGCTTGTAAAAAAAAAACAAAAAATTTAAACTATTTCAATTTGGGGTGTAAAAACTCGGACGAAAAAAACTTTAAAGAGAGCCACTTAAGTGCTGTTATTACAATATTACAATTTATAGACGCACATCAACTCTCCTCGTCTCGAACGAAGCCAGAAATCAATCACACTCGCCCACAAAATCTCACACCGGACCTCAACTCTGCAAGAGAGGGTCGAATATCACACCACGGCTCGCGAGAACAAAATCGCTCAGCTCCTCCTTTTCCCTTAAACACTACGCGTTTGTTCGCTGATGCGAGCAAGTGCGGCGCAAAGCGGGGAGAGACGCGTCGACACAAAATACCACAGCTTACGTGAAACGAAATACACTAAATATTGTCAAAGCGTTTTAATTAATCCCGAGAAGGTATTTTAATAATTATGCGAGGACGTAATTCCAAAAGCGCGGCTTACTGATATGCGACCCGGCTGCTCTGTAGCTGAGAGCTGCTCCGAATTTGGTAAGACCGGCTTTGCCGTCGGTGTCTAAATGTGTGCAAGAACACGACAACCGGTAAAAACTCAGAGTCCGGTGATGCGGCAAAATAAACGCAAGCCACGTGTTCGCATAAAAACAAATTGGATTAATTTGAAAATGAAAGAGTTACGCATGAGCGTAATTTTGTCAAAGAGAGCAAAAATCTCTGTAGATATTTGGATGTTGCGAAAGCAACTTGAAGTATAGTAATCGTAATGCCGATGAGTGAGTAGCGGGTCTGTGCTTGGCTTACGATAACGTCAACACACAGGTAAGAGAATAATTACGCTGTGAAAAATAATTTAAAACTAAATAACAATTAGAAGGCCCTTTTCGAAGCAAAAACTACGAGCAAGGCTTTTCGTCCAAAGGCAGGAGCCGGAGCCGACCAAACTTGTGCTACGTCTGGTCTTCTCACCTGTTTTTTGAACAAGTCAAATTATTTGAGGGCCGAGCAACAATTAGCCAAAAGGTCGCCGGCGTTCTCTTCACATTAGCGGCTTCGAGACTTGAGATGCGTCTCTAGAATAGCGGTCGTCAAGTCTGCGTCTGTGAGAGATGAGCGTTGAATTTCGCTTGTAGGTAGCTTGACTAAAATTGATGAAGAATCAGCCTCGCAGCTCGATCTAGTTGTACAAGCTTGAAAGTCTGATTTAGATGTACACACACGTGAGAGTGTGTGTGAAAAGATAAGTTGATTGTTGAACCAGTGGTTTGGAGAGCCTTGGAAGTTCGAAGGCGTGATTGAAGAAAATGTCAACACAGCTATGTGCTGTCACGTGCCGCTCGATGAGAGCGTTTACGACGTAATTGAGATGATTTGCTTGAATATTCGAAATGAACGAGCAAGAAATTGAAAAATTCAATTTCCACACGGCAATGAACTGTACACTTTCATATACCGTGTAAATCGGGATCAATAAACGCGACCAAAAACAAACTCGACCTTGCGCGAAGTCTAAAATTCGTTCGACCGCGTATCTCCCCGCTTTGCGTCGCTATCTCGGTAGAAAGTTCTAGCAATGGATTTCGGAATCCGAATAATTACGTTCGACTGAACTGTTGCTTGATGTTGCTTGCAAATGATGTCGCTAATACCGGTAGCAAAATTACAATGCGCGCGAGAGTACGAAATACCGCGATTGCCGCGTGAAATCTTCGCGAAAGAAAACACGCACGAATGCCGATAATATCACACTCACACACACATATACGACTGTTGTCGAATTTCGCACTGGCTTCGCGACGATTTGAAATTGGATGATTAAAATCGCATCGACCACGCGCTCGGTAAATTTTCTCCTCGCTCGCGGCGCCGAGACGGTCGGCCGAACCGTCCGGTGTTAGTTGCATAAACAAAAAATCCTCGCTCGCCAAACAACTCGCGGATGTTATTTAAAAATGCAAGCCAACGCCCTATTTCTTGGAGTGCCTACAGAGCAGATGCTATATCACGTACACTTCCGAAGAAGGTACGTTGGCTGCGGCAAAGCTAGGCAAATTTTGCCACATTTAGGCGAGATGTTTAACGAGCGATTTGTATTTAATGAGTTAATTATACAGGGTGTTGAATTTAAACGCGATTTGGATGCAGCCGAGGGGAAAAAAGGAACGCAAAAATAAACGAAACGCTTACGGTCGAGCCAAACTCATCCAATCTCCGGTCGGGATCTCGTCAGCCTCGACGAGCAGAAACGGGTTCATTGAGACGATGACACACGCAGCAGCAGCAGCCGAACAGCAACAATCTCGTCCACAGCAGCCGATGAAGCAAAAACCTCGAAGTCCGTTGACAAAAATTGCAGGGAGGCGAGCCAGAGAGAAAAATCGTTCACCGAGTATCCTCGCAGCAAAGCGGCCGACGCCGACACAGTCCAACGTCCCCTCACGTGCGCCGCCGGTGTGGCGCGCGCAGCTCTCCACACAAAATCACCAAGATGGCGTCGATTTGGCTGACGATGATGATGATGACGCAATTCGCAACGGCCTCGAACTTCTCAAAATGGCACGGTGAATGTTGGCTATGTTCTGGCAGCGACCGTGAAAATTGTTGCACTGGCACTCTCACGACGATGATTTACGTGAACTCCGACTTGAAACGGTCGTGGAATTTTGAATTTGCCACACTCACGACGATGATTTACGTGAGCTCCGGCTTGAATAACTGCCGTAGAGGTTTCACAATGGCACACTCACGATGATGATTTTCGTGAGCTCGACTTGAAATACTGCCGTAGAGATTTCACAATGGCACACTCACGATGATGATTTTCGTGAACTCGGCTTGGCGGATAATAACTTTGCACAGAACTGTCGATACGCCGCACGACAACGACACCGGCGACGACGACGAAACAATGACGCGAACACAGCACGGCAAAAAAAACTCACTTCGACTCAAAATATGTCGATGAACGAAGTGATTGTTTTTAATTAAACTTATTTGCTTTGTTTTATCACTCACTGCTAAAGTGATTTACTTGCTGCGATACGATTCACGTACTGTGTTGCCGAGTTGGAGTCTGGCTCTCGAGTGTCGGTCCACCTCGCACGTTGCTGCCTGCTCACGTGCGCCGTCCTGCCGTCTCTCTTCCTCTCGTGCCGTATATACACTGCCGCGTGTGTGCGTCACTGTGTGTCTCTCTCACGTGCCGTGCTCCACTACCAGCCTGTGTGTTGCTCGCTCCGCGCTGCCGTGTAGATCAAAATGGCGCGCTGTGTGCCTCACGTGCCGTGCCTCGCCGCCGGCCGCGCGTGGTATATTGCCGCGTATGAAAACGGCGCGCGCCGTGTTCCGCTGCCGGCCTGTGCGCCGTATACTGCCGCTCGAAAAAATGGCGCGATGTCTCAACGGCCCTCTTGCAGCTCCCGCGACCTCGATGTCTAGGCGAACTCTACCCACGTCGTTCGGGTCACCAGTATGGAATTAAATGGGTGGTTCCGGGTAGGCCTCGGAGATGGCTCCTCGTAGATGATGCACCTGACCTTGGTCCTCAGAAGCGGGCGATATCTCCATACATATATCGCCACTGTTGCGTGTTCTAGTTGCTGTAGGTAGAGTGTAGGAAAAGATAGAGTCCGCCGGTTACAGGGATCGAGAGGGAACAAGGTGCAAAATGACTATCACTTGATATATGCTGAATAGGATTTGTACACTTTATTTCGTCGCGGCTGTAGATCGGAGCTTACAAGAGGTGCTCACTCGAGCAAAGGACTGACTAGCTCGCTCGCTGAATTACGACTCAGTTACGACTGAGAACCGCTGGCACTCGAACGGCGAGGCGCAGCGAATCGGCGCCAGATGCGCGGTTTTGTGTGCGTGAGCCCACATACCGCACACACGCATACGAGAATCCACATCAATCCATTAACTGGATCAACTCATTGGCGTGTGTGTGTGTGTGTACGCGAGAGGGAGAGAGAGAAAACGTGCAGAGGCGCGCATACATACATATACATGCGTAGTACGTATATTACATATCTCGTCGAGCGCATCAAAACGCGGCGGCGGCGGCAGCTATATAACTATCATATGCCGTATTCGTACTTATCCGCTTGACGCGTCTCTCTCACTCGCTCTCGTCGAGCTATGCAGCTCGTTTAGCGCGCGCATACATCACACACACGTGCTTGTAAGTATTACATCGTGCGCATATGTACGTGCGAGTTTGAATAAATACTCGTAGTAGTGGTAGCTAGTAGTAGATTGGACTTTTGCACCCGTACGTTTGAGTACGTACGTAAACATGTGTGAATTAAAAAAAAAAAAAAACGATGGATATGAAAACTGGTCGTTAGCCACCCACGTGTGTGTGGACATGTGCGCGAGGCTATAGTGTATCTCTCAATGATTTGCTTTTCCTCCCCCGCGCAGCGCGTGACTCTGTTTGCTTTTACCCCTCGCTCGTGCAGTGGTGCGCGCACAACTGACCCATCGGGCGCCGCGCTGCGTAGCCTAGTTTATATCTACATACATCGGGGTCACTTATATATACCGTTACATACGTACGTATTTTCTTTACTCCCAGCCTTTTTTCTCTTCTTTTCTCGTTTTCTTCTCTGTTATTTTTTTTTTTTTTTTTGCGCCCGAGTTACGAGACCAGTAGCAGCAGCAGTAGGTACGTATAGGTGTACACACGTCGTTTAACGTATATATATGAAATCATTAGAGCTGTGTGTTGCAGCTGCGCAGTGGAGATATATCTATATATACTTAAAATAAAAGAGAGCGTTCGACGATGTAAACACGTACTTAGTCGAGCGGGTTGTATCTACGATAGTTGCACGATCATCGTTACCGGACATAGCCAATATATATATTGTTAACTACTCTCGTTGCGACATTTTAATTCGATTGAACACCGAATTTTTTAAATGCAATTGACAAAAACTGCAAATAGCTCCGGCAAAAGAAAGCAGCGGCAAAAATAATTTATTTTCTTGATTCAAGGCGAACTTCTACACATCGCTTCTGGAGCATCTAGAAAAAATTCTAAAAAATAAATTTTCGAAAACAATTGAATGCTTGTTGCACTTTCAAACTTGCTCCTAGATGGCGCATCGACAACTCGCAAACGGCAAAAAATTTGCCAATTACCTATATAAGAGTTCGAGTACGGCTTCAAGTGTCAGCGTTGTGAAAATGGTCAGTATTATACTCTGAGTGCGTTTACGTGTGCGCCGCGTCAGCCGCGACCTACGGCAGGGATGTTTAATATCGTGCTCTGTACCGGACTATGTGTAGTTTTCGTGCAAATATTACACGTATTACACACACACACGGGTTACTATATTATGGCTCGTGTATGCAACGCGTTGTGTACACAGCTACGCGGGCCGGGCGAGACAGACTGAAATATGATCTGAGAATTCTGCTTCATTAGTCACATCCTGCCTACCTACTAGGCTGTGTATGGTTTACGCAACCGCGTGGTGGGTGTGTTTTCTGCTTTATATACACATATACAGCTAAGTTTATATGCAGATATAATGTTATACGCGCAGCTCGTCCGGCCGGGCCGCAAGCTCGTCTGCGTGAAAATCCACCTAAACTCGCGCTTTCTTTTTTTTTGTTCGCGTCTATATATACGTACGTTCAAATAATTTCCAAGGGATTATTTTGCGCTTTTGGAACGTTAAATTAGTCTGCCTCGCGTATACATACATCTATATATATACTCGCGCGGGCTGGCAGAGAGAAAAGAAAGCTAGCGAGGTACAAAAGACCCGGGATAATCTTTTTGGTCGACTTGGTAAAAGCAGCAGCGCATTACGCACTACTTGTGCTTATGCAGATTCTCTCTACTAGACCACACGTACGTACGTATACGATGTGCCCCCGCAAGCTTCGCACTTATACTATAACACCACTGGCATATCTAGCTTTGCTCTACTCTGTGTTGACTCGCGGCGCGCTAATGGCGTCAATGTCTTTTTTCTTCCTTGTTAAGTGTGAAGTTGGTCGGTAAGTCGTTGTTATGTGTGCCAGAGAGATGTGTTTTGTTTTTGTATGTGTGTGTGTGTATCTATGCACTGTGCTTACTACTGCCTAGAGATAGAGAGAGAGATGGAGGAAGGAAATTTGCTTATGGTAATGAAGCGTCGCGCGCGACGAGAGTGAGAGAAGAAGTAGCTGCTGCTGCTGCTGCTGCTGGCTGGGTGGCATCAGCCATGCATTCTCTTTGAGACGACGAGGAGCATCAAGCCTCCCCACCATCCTCCTCTGGGCGCGTTAGCGAGAGAGTTAGTTGCTTATTGTTGTACACTAAAAGTTTCGAAAATGCTGATTGTGTAATCTGGCGGAAGGGGACAAAAAAAAAATAAGGAGAGACCGGCAGCGCGCCAGCAGTAAGAGGATAAAAAAGTAGAAATTCTTTTGTAGCCGAGAGAAACGATTTTACTTTCCTCGTCGTTGAAAGCTTTTCGGTGCTTGCGCTCGCGCAAAATTTTGCAGCCAACGCGTTTCGAATCGCGTTATTTATACTTTATATGACGGTATGACGACGACGACGAAGAGGAGAGATATTTTTCCGACTGTTTTAATAATAGTTTCAGTTTCATCATTTTTAAAACTCCAAATCGTACCCATAACTACTGCTACCTATATTTCGTTAGAATAGCAAAGATTAAACGAAGTCGCTGTTCGTGTATATAGATACCTGTTCACGAGAGGCATGGGGGGCACCCCTCCTCGTGATATAGTCGACGCTATGAGCGCACGATGAAAAATGTGGCCTCTTAAAAAAAGCATCGTCTCCCTCTCTCTTTCTCTCATTCTGTGCTGCTGCTGCTGCCAGGTGCATCCTTGAAAAATTTTCCACTGAAAAATTGCCGAACATTCAGCAATGATTAATACTCTCTACGCATTAAAGTCCAGAGAGAAAAGGGAAATGAGTATCTTCGCGTGCTTTTTATTTTCTGCCTTCTTCTCTCTTTTTTTTTCACTTCTTTATACTTCTTTACTTTCGTTATGAATTGAAAATGTTAGAATAAAATAAGATTTATATATAGATGAGGAGAGAGAGAGAGAGAGTACGGCTGAGGAGAGGAAAAGCTAATTGAGTTTGTACGAGTGTAGTGCTTGGAAATTTTGACGAATTAAAAATCACGAGCAGCAGCGAGTTGTGCGTGTACTACTACGGCAGATAAGGGTCTATTAGGAGTTACTGCAGCGAGAGAGAAAGAGATAGAGAGAGAGAGAGAGAGCTGAAGAACTTTCACTTATAATGAAGCCCGATGGATGGGAAGATTAATCTCGCGCGCGCGCATTTAACGCACTTTTGGCTCGCGTGCGGTATTATCAATTCATGGAGGGATGTATAAAGAAATAGAATTTATTCAAGTCAAAGGGGTATATTAAAAAGTATAAATATTAGTAAAATGTTTTACCCACGTTTTCAAATATTAGTTCTCCTTAATTGCTTATTTAATCTTTCACGCACACGCACGCGTGTGTGCAATCATTAACTTCACGAGTTTACACACATTTCTACGTTTAAAAGCACGCTTCTACAGATTAGCTTTACAACTGCTACTAAAACAACAACAAAAATAATCGAGAGATGGAAAGATTATGGAAAAATTATTAACTCGTTGCAATATTTCGCGCATAAAATTATTCGCCTGACGTCGTATAAACTTAAAAGTGAGAGAGAGAGAGAGAGAGAGATAACTCAAGCTCGCGCGCTCCATGTGAAATATACACGCTTATATAATAAATCGCAAAACTTATGATGTCTGCGCTGCTGCAAAGTAAGTCATATGCAGCGTACGCCACCCGCCCAACATAATATCGCGCGCGCGCAGTTATATAAACTATGACAATGACAATTTCACTCATTTAACGCTGTGCTGCTGCTTGTAAGTAACGAAAAATAAACCGTCTCTCTTTCTCTCGTTTAATGAGAGAATCGTCACGAATGTATATTAAGTACAGAGTTTATTAATACATAGCCGGATCGATAGCGTCCAGCGTCTTTTGCTTACAATACAATATCGAAGAGAGACTCGAAATACTTCGTCGTCGAGTCGGCCAGAGCTTCATCTCTCTCTCTCTGTCCCATGGTTTGCGCGCGCGAATAAGTAACTCGAGCATAGAGCCTTTATAGCTCCGAGACTCGAGTCAAGAGAAAGAGAGATAAATATAGCTGCCATAGAGCGGCGCGAATCGATAGCACTGAAAAATCCATGAAGTTCAGCCTGCTGCGCTACGTTATATACCTATACGCATACTTATATGCCCACACACACACACACATGCACTCGTCGTATTATATATATGTGTGACTTGCGGCGTTCACCCCTCTCTACGTCAGCCGCGCGCGCCGAGCTCGTGTGCCGCATAACCTTCCCTCACCGTATATAAACGCGCGCGCATTGATCTGCAGCCGGTTCACATATACTTACACACATATATATATATAATATATTATATTGTACTACGTGTGTGTGTGCGCATGCCGCCGGCCCATATAATGCCGCGAGAGGAGAGAGAGAGAGAGAGAGGAGAGAGAGAAGCGCCCTCCACGCGCAATGCAGTGTCTCGTACTCTCTCTCTAACGGCTTAAAACTTATATATATATACGCGATGAAAATAGCTTGCTGCTGCTTTTGCGAATATGACACCCTCACACACACCACACACACACACACACACACGCGCGCGCGCGAGGTACGTTACACGACGCGCGCGGGTATTCGAGGGTAGTCGTTACATAATGCATGCAACTGCGTCGAGACTGCAATTTTGTAATAATATACATATAACACATGCGAGTTTCAATATTTTTCGTGCGGGGAAAAAATTGCGAGTTACAAATTTTTTGTATTATTTTTTACGCGCTTAGACGGGGTACGTTCAAATCATGACTAATTTAGATTATTGATTCGAGCGATTAATTGGGCGATGTTCGAGCAAAAAAAGCTCCGTTATACAGAGTTCTCGATTTTAGTCAGACTTACGAGAGCAAAAATTATGCACTATAAAATGATAACGATGACCGACGGATGAATTTTTCGTTCGAACGAAGAAAATAGGATATCTTGGAACGAGTTTTCAGGCACTCGAGATTCGAGAGCTTTTTTGGACTCCACTAGGCTTTAGCGCAGATATCCACGATAAGTGACGTGTGACGTCGTATGTGCAGGATCCGAAAATGATTATTATCCAGCGCAGAAAAATTCAGGAAATTTTCAATCGCAGCTCTCTCTACTACTATTATGTACACGAGCTTGCAAGCTCGCGCGCGCGCGAGCGTTTTGTCTCTCAATTTCGCCTCTCGCTCGCAACACACATCCATTATTAAAGAGTCGAGCGAGAGAAGACAGTTGGAAGCACTTTTAATCCTCCTATACTCCCCCTCGTGTAGTTTCCCCCCTTTCCTCCTCCTCCTCATTCGAGCCAATTAAAAACGTCGTTTGTTGCAATCGCTCGTCGTCGTCGTGTGCACAGCTCACACACATTCGCAGAAACCATTCGTACGTTACACATACACACACACGCAATTGGCGCGGCGCGGCGCAGAGTATATATAGCGACGTCCCTCGGCGACAATACATGTACGTATGTATGTATGTGTGTATGTGCGAGTGCACGAGGGGACAAATCTGTCGGATGGGCCAAATGAAATTATAGCCAGTCGAATGGCACGAGAGCTAGAGCTTGCGAGCGAGAGGAGAGAGAGAGAGAGAGGAAGGTGGAAAAGGTGGTGGTGGAGGGTATAAGTCCCGAGTGCCGCGCGCTAGGAAATTTCGCGCGCGCTAAAGCTCGTAATTGGCCGTAAGCAGCAGTAGTAGTAGCGGTAGTAGTGGTAGTACGTAGCACTGCTGCGCCTCAATGTGCCATAGCTTCTCTCTCTCTTCCTCTCTTTCTCTCTCTCTCTCTCTCTCTCGTTCGTTTAATTGCTAGTCCGATTAGCGCGATCGTATCCTCCCTCCGCGTACGTATACGTATATGTATGTGTGTGTGTGTGTGTGTGTGTTAGTATGTATAGGTACTTTCCTGCGACGCGACGTACGGCCGCTGCCGCCACCCCCCATTGTGTGCCTCGCACAGTTTTACCTCGTTTCCTCTTCCAAACTTTCGCTTTTGTGTATTGTATGTATGTATATGGAGCAATAATAGGCACCGCACCGCTATGCGTAACACCCCATCGATATTGTATTTTATTATACATGCTATACATACACGGGTACGCTTATAGGAGTTTTAGAGAACGAGGCCATTTTTGGTTTCGTTTGTTTTGCCGCTGCTCCTGATTTGTTGATTGCTCTATGGCTAACCGCATAACGTACATAACGGCCCCTCTCTCTCGCCCTCTGTGCAGCTTCTATATATAGAGCAGAGCCTCGTGCCGATTCCTATTCGGAGCTGCGTGGCCAGCCCGTGGCGCGCGGCGTTATACGTATGTGTGTATTATTATATACCTATACACACAATCAATGCGGTTGGTCAGATATTCAATAATAAATATATATCTATATAGCGATTTGCGTCGAGTTTTCCCCGCGCCACCGCTACGCTATATATTTTCCATCATATATAATTGCTCGAGTGCACTTTCCGCGCGCGCGGTGCCCGCCCGATATATAAATAATGAATTATACGATCTCTTCGCGTTGGCGAGCTACTGTGTGTGTGTGTGTGTGCGCGCAATATTATACAGAGAGTAAATATAAATTCTCTCTTTTTTTTTCTGGTCGAGCTTTTGAGGCAGCGGCCGCGCGTTGGTCCACGATTTCGTGTGCATGCGCTGATATCGATCGAGCTTAAATGTGCGGTGCGCTCGTTTTCGACAACGCACGCCGATCCGCGCCTACTCGCAAAATCAACCTCGGAGTAGTATAAGGTAGTAGTAGTAGTACTATTACTACCCAGTGGATAGTAGCTCGTGTGTGCCATTCTAACGGGTATTGCCCAACGAGAGAGGTAGGTACCTACACACGGCCTAGCTGCCTCTGCGCGAATACAAGTGCTAACGATCGAAGCTGCAGCAGGCCTGGGCAATGCAAATCCCTCGATATATACGTGCAGTAGCACAGATATATATAAGCCTCTTGTTTCTACAACCGCTGCTGCTGCTGCTGCTGTACGTCTATACATCAGAGCCTTAATTGACGCTTCTCTCTCCCTCTCTACTCTTATTCTTAGACAGCCGGGCATACGTAGGTAGGTTGGTAGGGTATATATATATACACCTTATAACACGCGTGTACCGCCTATTGCAATTTACCTGCGCTGTTACACTCGTTCAGGCTGGCGGGCTATATGTGTATAACGATAGGTGGTTATCGTATTATAAGCAGCCGAATAACTCTCTTTTTAGCCTCATTATCGTTATAATTATTATCTTCTCTTTTTTTTTTCTTTGCTCTTCGCTCGATACCTACCCGAGCCGTGCTGCGCGAAGGGCGAGCTTTTTTTTTGGCGACTTCGTAAGTGGCGCAATTATTTTTACGCTGTAACTTGACAATGATTCGCGGGCCCACTGCGAATCTATAGCCTGAATGTGCGATTTTATGCAGTTTTTTGGTAAGATTTTTAATGGCAGTGGTTTCTACATGGTTTTTAAACGTGAGCTATACTTTTGTAGGAAAATTTGAGAAATAACATTGCAGAACTAGTTTTTGATTTTAACGAGATTGAGCGTAAACGCATTTTTTGATGATCTGACCGTATGAGTCTTTCGTTTTCATCGACAGATGGAGTATCGTAAATTCGCAAGTGGCAAGCAAATTTGCGGTTAATATAATGTATCGTATTGAGAAGTTCCTTCAATTTTTGGTATTTATAAGTAATTCATTCGTGCGGTCTGATTCTGAGTTTTCTAATTCCATCGACAGATGGCGTATTGAGAATCCGCAAGTGGCAAACAAGCTTCAGTAATTTATATTCAAGGAGATCCCTTAAATAGGGTGATTCAGAAGGATGTAGTTCGATATTTTTTTCAAAATCGTTTACAGCATTCGTTTCGAAAAAAACCCTCAGTGAAAAGGCGGAAAAAAAATTGACTTTGCGTTCATAAATACGGCCTATTCATCAAAGCATAATAACTCGAAAATTAACGCCAGAGTAGTAAGAAAAAAAAAATACCGAGCGAGAGAAATAAACAATTTGCGAACAAATGACAGATAAGCGCGCTCGCGCTTGCACAAGAGGCGCAAGGATACATATAGCTATATATACACGGGGAGATAAGGATTTCAGCTATATTATTCGTAAATCCTTAATTAAGATCACGAAAGGCCCTCTCTCTCTCTCTCTCTCTCTAGCCCTCCGTTTTCTAAAATATAAGACTCTCTCTCACTGGCTATACAGCAGCGGCGCGGCTCTCTGAGAACACAGAGGAGAGAGAGAGAGAGAGAGAGAGAGAAGCGGATTAAAATTAAACTATATACTATATATACCTATATCAAAACTGGGCTCGCTGCTGCTGTAAAAGCGCAACAGTAGCAGCAACGGCAGCAGTGGCAGTGGCAACTCTCGAGCGCCTCTCTGTATATATGGAAATCCTTTAAGACACTAAATTTGCGCAGCTGCGGTTGAATGCGAATCCTCCTCTCTCTCTCTCTCTCTCTCTCTCTCGCCTCTACACACAGCGAAGACGCGCGAAAACTCCTCTTTCTCGTCTCTCTTTCTGTATTATATACGTTTTGTATATATTTTAAGCTTTTTGCCCTTTTCTCTCTTTCTCTGTACCTTTCTATATTTTTCGACTTATCGGGAGACGATTTAATTGACGATGAAAAATTACGAATCTCGGTATTATATGCAGAGAGAGCAACTATCCCTCATAGGCTCTCCTTCGAGTCGTTATAATTAAATCGACGCTTGCGATTCTCCCCTTTAAAGGTCCTCCTCCTTCTATATATATATACGTGCGCACTCTGTATCTGTATACACAATATACATATATATCCCATCCTGCACATAGCGCGATATAGAGCGAGAGAGAGAGAGAGAACCACAGAACATTCAACAGGTGGCAGAAATAACGACTGGGTAGAGAGTGAGAGAGAGAGAGGAGCAGCTCTCTCTCTCTCTCTCTTGCACGGCGATATACGCGTTATAGTATATGTATATTCTACGACGACGACGACGACGACTCTCCATGGGAAAATTCGATTTTATTCGCGCGCTCGCGGCCCAGCTTGTGCCGCGCTGAGTACGATAATAAATGAGCGTAAGGCTCGAGCGAACGAGCCGAGTCCTGCGACGTCGTGCGGCCGCATCTTCTCGGTTATGTGCTGTATTATAAATCGCGCGATATTTATTCGCGCATATTGTGCTGAGATACGATAAAAAAAATATCACCTTACGATTCGTGCGATTCGGATCCAAACGTATAAAAAGGCGTGTGTGAAACGTCACTGTAATCAAAGCGTCTCGTATTTAGTACGCGTAATCACGTCGCATTATACACTACATTTAATTCCGTTTACTCTCGTTTTTTTTGCGGCTCTCTCTCCTCTCTTCTGTTTTTTTTTTATCTCGCACAAACACACGGGGGGTGAATTGCCGCGTGACAACTAGCAGCAAAGCTTCGCTCGCAAGCTCTTTCTCCCTTTTACTGTATACATATATATACAACCTTTGTATATGAAACTCTCCTCGTATTGCTGCTCGAGCAGCAGCTAATTGAGACTCGGCTGTGTATAAAGTAGCATCGTCCGGCAAAACACACACACACATAGACGCATACGCGGTAGTGGCGGCAGTGCTGCTGAAAAGAAAGAAAAACGAGAGATATCTCTTATGACCTTAACGAGGAACGGCTAACTAACGAACTCTCCATTCGAAGCTCGAGGGTTGCCTCTTTTTTTTCTATTTCGAGTTTTTCCTTCCAATTTTCCACAAAACTCTCCGGACAGAGTGCTATATACTCCACGATGGGGCGCGCAGCAGGCAGTATTATAACGGTCGTACGCGGGCTTATTTATTTATCCTTTTTTTTTTTGCTTTTTGCTGCTATTTGCAGATCGCCAAAAGTAGCAATGCCAGCGCGCGCGAGCATAAGCACGAGCGAGAGAGATATTATAACGATGAGAGAGAGAGAGAGAATTTTGCACCGGTTACGTTGACCGTTGATTGGATTAACCATTTCCTCGATCCTGCTGCAACGTTTCTTTCTCCAATCTTGTTATAATGTGCGCAAGCTGCACGATTTAACGATGAAAAGTGCTTACGCCTATGATATATCGATGAAATCAACTCGCGCGCATTCAATTACTCGCGCGCGTGCTTAAAAAAAGAAGCGTGTCAACGTAAATTTTTCGCTTTTTTTTTGACAAAAAAAAATGATAACAATTATAATTTCACGAGGCTGGTATAATATTTATCGCACCTGCTGCTGTCCCGCTCGCGTTTCCAAATGGACTCGCGCTGGCCAGCCGTAAAAAAAGGGCGCACACCACTACAAAAAAAGTGCTGGGCTACACACGCACAAAATTGAAAGTTATATAACAGCTTTAACTTCTTCGTCTCTCTCTCTCTCTCTCTCTCTCTCTCGACAGCTGCTTTTTTTACTATATTTTACTTTTTTTTTCATTGCTTCGCCGTTAGCTCTCGACGAATAAAAGATAGCCCACATATAAACGCGGGGCGTTAAAAACTTCACTGAGCTCAGCTCGAGCATATATGACGAAGAGTCGTCGACGTCGTCGTCGTCGTCGTCGTTGGTGCGACGAACAACTGTCGCTCATACGCGCGGCTGTGCAGTTATAAAAAAAAAAAAAAATGAAAGTGCGGAAAAAGGAAAATTTCGGTTAGGGAAAGGATATTTCCCTTCTGCTCCTCTTCCTCTTCTTTTTTTTTATCGCCTCATTGTAAGAGTCTCTACTTATGCTACTGTCGTCGTCGTTCACGTTTCACTTACGTAGGCGCAGTCGCAGGCGTTTGTATAAGTAAATTTCGCGATCGTTTCTCAAAATGTAATTGCTCCATGAAATGTGTATAAACTATCAATTCGAATTATCTTCTCCGTACGCATATATATATATATATACTATATATTCGAACGCGCGCAGAGGACGTTGAAATAGGCAATAGCTGCTGCTGTGCGCACAGGGCAGCTTGTAACGTATACTCCCACACACACGACGAAAGCTCTGCACTGCTTTAGTATAGACAAGAAAAGCTGCAGCAGCGGCAGAGGATTTCCCCCAAGGGGAATATGATCGGCGTACGGAGAGCATAACCGGAGGTCTCGCTGCTGCTTCTACAGTGTTATATATACACAACGCAGCAATAACTGCGGTGACAAGCGTCACAACGCACCGTGTCGCGCCCACCGGGCAATTTTTTCCTCTTTCTTTTATCTCGTCACTCGAAAAATAGGTATTTCGACAAGTGTCGAAATGTACATCTGAGCTCGGGCGCGAGGGGTGGACAAGAATATATAGAGACACCCGCGTTCTATACACTGTCCATCGTATATCAGCTTATTCTTTTCTCGGAAAAGCATCGATGTACAGCTCGTACACGTACCTCCCCCCTCAGCGCGTGGTTATTAATAGTTCTCGAAGTCAAACGGATAATAAAACGAGAATTCGGGATCAGCTCGTACGTATACGCGACGTGTTTGACCGGTTAACTGTAATATTCTCGCGCCCCTCACAGAGAGAGAGAGAGAGACTCGCAACAATTGTACGTATAGAATTCCGAGAAACAGTTTGAACTATAACTGACATTCAGCATTATATGCATACTCATATACGAGCCCATTAAAGCTCTATATTGTGCTCTCTCTCTCTGTCTATATCGCACCGCACCTCAGCAGTGCACTGGCACCAAGGGATGAATAAATCAATAATATATATTCTATACATTCTCGCCGAGAGAGAGAGAGCCAAGAAAGCAGCGATGTCGCGTGCTTGAAACATAAAATATACAGAGAGAGAGAGAGAGCGAGACTGAACATCTTCTCTCTTTTGCTGTTACTACTGCTGCTGCTCGTGCTGTAAGGGACGCTGTCCGTGCGTGTGGGCATCGGTGGTGGTGTTGGTGGTTGAAGCTCGCAGCGCGTCGTACCGCGTCAGCATTCGTGCACAAGTCCCGAGTTGTGTGATCCGAGAGAGCACAGCCGAGAGCGACTGCTCTGTGCCTCTTCTGCCCCCTTCCCCCTACCGCGCGTGAAGAAGACGAAGAGAGAGAGAGAGAGAGAAAAATACGTGGCTTATCGGTCAGAGGCGATCTGCCAGAAGAAGAAGCAAGCAAGAACGAGCGAGTGGGTGCACTGTACTGTATATTACGTATATACACAATGGGCGCGGTGCACACTTCTGGCGATGCCGTTCATTTTTTTTTATTCTTTGCTTTTTTTTTTGTTCTTCTCTTCTCTTCGATTATATTTCTCCGGTGGCGGCGGCGGCGGCGGAGCGACTGCTACCTATACACGGCACGAATTATATATTATATATATATAATATACGGTCGTGTGATGCTACTGGCATCAAACGGGAATAGACACACGGTACCGAGTCGCTGCTGTATTGTACGTTTTTTTTTTATTTTTACTAGTTTCGAATAGACGAGGGGCAGACGACGACACGTATATAATATTTGAATCCTAGCTTTGCTTTTGTATCAACTGCTACATCGCACTATCCGATCACCAAAGCTCCCCCGCTTTAATATAAACGACGAGTTCAAACGGCACAAACGCGCGGATGTTTAAATATTTCAACGCGGGCGACTCGATCTATATAGCATCGTGTGCAGCAGCGCCCGGGCGTCGTTTTACACGGTTAGCGGTGCAGTTTACATCGGGAAAGAGAGATAGAGAGAGAGTTGACATTACTGTTAAAGAGGTTATATACGTATTATATACTTTTACATCTGCAGCGCATTGCAGCTAGCTAGCAACGACATTTGAGCTTGCGAGCGAGCGATCGAAAGCAATTAAAAGTTGAGCATTTCGAATGAGCCTGCAGCGCGGCAGCGGTAAAAGCAGTGGTAGCAGCAGCAGCAGCAGCAGCTCGTGTGTGTAACTCTGCTGCTGCCGCGGCGTGTGTATATATGCACCAACTTAATTTATATCATCCCGCATTTTAGACCTTCGTCGTCGTCGTCGTCGCGCTTCTTTTGTTTTATTTTCGTTCGCGCGCGCGTGGCCGCGTGTCCTCTGCTCTGCGGCAAAGCGAGAAGATCATTATTGCGTCTAAGGAGATATATATATCGAAGCTCGACTTACTTTTTTTTTAGAAATTCCACTAGATATTTTTGAAAAAGAGCCACGTGAAAATTATAGAAAAGTTATTTTGAAAATTTTCATTTTGACCTGGCTGCAGCCTTCGTATCTCCTTACAGACGTATTCTACCACTGCAACACATCGATTTATTTCACTCTCTCTCTCTCTCTCTCCTCGCTTATACTCGTTTCACACCGATATTAAATCCTCATATTTTTGCCGGATGCTCTCTCTCTCTCCGCTCGACCATTGTATACTATTTATCGAGTGCGCGCAACCCAACGGGTATAGAGCTTTTTATACCGCCACCACCGCATTTTTCGCTACGTAGCATCGCTGCTCGACTAGTATAGCATCGGGTACCCGAAATAAATCCGACAAAATTGTGTATATAATATATACGCATCTTTTTCATTTTATCTTCGGCTGCTGCTGCTGTTGCTGCTGCAATGCAGGTGGCTGTTGCACCGCAGCGGCAGACGCTCGGCAACGAGCTCGTATCTTTGTTCTTTAATTTAAGCGACTCGACTAGCAACAGCAGCCGGGCAAGATATCGTTTGTTTCGAAATAAAAATCTCATTGTTTTCTTCCTCGTGTACGCGCGGCGCACAAAATGAGTAGTGCTGAAAATATAACGGACCAAAAAAAAAAAAAGGAAAAAAAAGAAAATTAACATCAGCATTCTTCTACTAGCTCGTACAAAATAACATAGCTCTTCATAGTATGTGTGCTTGCAAGCTTCAGTGAGGCAGAGTGAGATGAATTTTGGGGTTTGTTTTCCTGCCTGCTCGTGTGTGTGTGTGTGTACAGCGTCATATGTATGGCCGCGATAGCGTAGAAAGCCCAGCGTAATCCTTAATTAATCGGCCAAGAGCATGTGGAGAGTAGAGAGTAGAGAAGCTTTTGCCGCCCCCGAGATTCATAATACATTTGTTAGGAGCGGTGCATGCTGCTGCTGCCGCTGAGCATGTAATATACCTATATAATCGTACACACGGTACAGTGTACACACATAGCATGCACAGGCGGGTGGGTCGAGCGCGCGCGAGCATTATTCTAATTATTAATTCAATTATAGTTTGATTTTTAGTGAAAATCGCGTGACCGCTGCTGCTCATTTTCGCGATAAACACGATGAATTTTGCACGCGACTCAGCTTGATTATGTAACGTTGTAGCGAGCGCTATATTTCGCTTTACGCACGTGTGTGTATCAAAACATTTCACGGTCCGTTAAAGCCATATCGGCTAACCATACAGAAGCCATATCGAGCTTTCGGTCTCTGGTCAAAAAAAAAAAAAAAAAGTAGTCGAGAGGGAGGAAGGATGACTGCGGAATCGACTGTAAACACGGTGTAAAAATTCGATGGGGCGGATACACCGCTTGCGGGCAACTATAACGTAATAGTTTCCGCCGCTTAATATGGAGCGTAACAAAAAAAAAAAAAAAAACCACCATCAAGCTCACCGCCGTTGTTGGTAAACAAACCCTCCATCGATGAATTCGCGCCACGTGCGCATTAAATAAGCTTCTACGCACACGCGTATACGCAGAGAGCGAGAGCTTTATAACTTTAATGGTCGCCCCCGATCTTTGGAAAACAAAAAGCCACGAGGGTGTTTTAGTGCGTATCTGTTATTTGAGCGTGCATAATGAGCTCAAACTAAGCGGAACAGTGATTCGTTTACGGTATTATTATCGTCGTATCGTATTTATTGTAAAAGGGTGCATCATGCGTATGATGTACGAAGTCACCGTCACCATACTAAACTGGTGCAACGCAGACTATATAATACATTGATTTCGCGTGCAGAGCTGTCCTGCGTATAAATCCGTTAGGCCAAGATACTTACCTAAGCGATTGCGAGCATCCATTATATAGACAATTATTTTAACTTTGTCGCTTGCGGATTAACGGATAAGGGTACGCGCCATCTAGTGGCGGAGAATGTCTTTAACTATGAACCAAAAATAATCGAATGAAGAGGTCGAGATTCTTAAAATTCTGCTTTCATTTTTATAATTATTTTGAATTTTTCACTTGCGGATTTACATAGGTAAGGGTACACGACATCTAGTGGTGGATACTGGACGACTGAATTTTTACGACTATTTCGAGCAATTTTAATCAAAATTTGGGTAACAACGGTACAACCGATTTTACATTAAATCCGCATTAAATTTCAAACGGTTAAATTTATATAAGCTTACAATGAATAAATAGTTTCTTACCTTTTCACCATTCCAACTGGTCAATTTTCTATCCAAGCAGGTAGTATACATATACACGGATTCGAGGTGGGAATCCATACATAATGGATAAGATGAATGAAAGTATAGTAACTCTCGGCTCTGCGGCTGTACTGCGCCGCGCTGCACAAGCTCGACTTTCGCAAGAGGCCATAATTCACACGTGTATATAACACGTGCACATCGAAACTCGCGCGCGTGCGTTTAGTGATACAGCTTAAACAATGCAACAACAAGGTTAAAACTTGGTAATATGAAAATAGAAAAAACGATGCGGGGTTGAGAGAGAATAAAAAAAGTGCGCGCAGCGCCTCCGCACATCTCTGATGCCGCTGCTGCCGAGGGTGTGGAGCTTGCGCGCAAGTTTCGAATTCTTCGCTTCTCGCGTATACTCGTACACACACGCGCGCGCGTGCACATAAGTTATCCATGCGCGCACGTGTTCTATCTCTTTGCTTGCGCTTACGTGTATAAACCACGGGGAGGTGCTGTGTTGTACTCTCTATACACGTCAGACGGTGAAGAATTAATTACGGTATTAATTAACATTCTTTGCGACAAACTCCTTATTGCTGTTGTTGTTGGTCGTTGTATATGAACGCACCGCAGCAGAGTATACATACATAGATATATATCGCGGCAAAGTTTCTCTCTCTCGCGTGGCCTCGATGTGCTTCTACTTCTGCCGCTGCTGCTGCGACGTTAGGACACCGCAGCGCTACACGCGAATATATATGTATATGTATACGACGATACAAAGTAAAAGCTCTGCTCTCGTCGTTGGCGAGCAATTTCAGAAAAATTACACGCCAAAGAGAGATAGTTAGTTCCGAGCACGTGTATGTATGTGTGTGTGTGTGTGTCTGTGTGTGTGCGCGCGCGGCCGAGAAAAGGCACCCAACACTATGTGTGTGTATACACCATATGCCGGCCACATAGCCGCGCGCTATATCGCATACGTATTATACACAATGCCACATGCGCCTGCGTTCGACATACAGCATAACGACCGGATAATAGACCCCCGAGAACGAGGGTGTATATCGGTACAAGCTCCGAAACTCGCTTTTCCCCCGATATATTATCCTCGCGACCCCATCCACAAACGAAACGATATATATATATATATATATCTATCTGTGAGTATGTCCGTGTATATACAGCCTTTAGTCCAGTTTATATTCCACTTTATGATCTGTATCGATACACAGACACTCGCAGAAGTAGGAAATCGAAGCGCGCGGGACAATGTTTCTATTACCCGTTTCATTTCGTCTTACTCGCTTACTCGAATTCTCGTGAAAACAGGTCAGAGAATTAGTTCAGTAATTAGATGACAAAAGACGCGCGCGGGCGACAAAAAAAATGATGTCGATACAAAAATCGTTGCGCAAGTGCAGCAGCAGCTTTCGTCGTCCCTTTTATACAACGAGAGTTTTCTCTCTCTCTCTCTCTATTTATTATTATTACTATATCGTACTCGACGTCGCGACCTCTTCTTCGGCACGTCTAGTCTCATTTATCATTGTTTTGCTCGCGAGCTCGCTTATTCGTTGTCGTCGTCTGCATCGGTATAGGGCCGTTTTGCGCAATCGTCGTTGTTTTCTTTGTTAAACATTATACATGCATTTATACCATTATTCCTGTGCGTTCATTCAAATGCTCGCGCGAGCACAGCGACTGACAGAAATACACAACGCTCGGCCGCCGCGAATTCTCAGTACTGTATGTGTGTGTGCGTATATACTTTTTTTCTCCATTATATTTTCCGTTCTCTTGCCTATCCCGTCTATATTACGTACGTACGTACGCGTTTTATAATTTTATTTTTTTGTATTATTTCTCGTTCGCGATAAATCTTTCATGCGAATTTCGCGGGTCAGTGTGTATACTCCGCGCAGTCGGGTCGCACACGATTCGCGCTTTCCGTTTCGAATTGCGCAATGAAAAAACGAAAAACTGCGTGCGCGCGCATATATATAGATTCAAATGGCCGTACAGGAATCGTTCGGTCGTCGCTTTCCTAAACGATTATCCTTCCGCGCGGCGCGATCCGGCGCGCGCAAGCTCTCGGGTAAAATTATATGCGCGCGGCGCGTTACAGCAACACAATACATTTACACACACACACGCACACGCGCGCGTACAGCTAGAGCTTGCAGCCCTCAAGTTCGCTTTATCACAATGTATATGTACGATCGGGCGGCGCGTACGACAGAGAGCTGCGAGGGATTTTCGCAGCCGCGCACAAACTTTACTCTTAAATAAACCTCAAACGTTTAATTTCGGCGTGCGGCTCTCGCGCACGTATAGATACACGCGCGCGCGCGTATATGTACGTTATATACGTACGTCGACACGATGAGGAGCTGATCCGAGAGAGAAACTGCGTGAGAGGAGCTTCGGGTGGTATATACGGTACGGGTATGTTCATGTGGTTTTAGAGAAAAGGAAGTCCATTTAACGTCGTATCCGTCTTTCAGCGCGGCTCGTATAAGCTATAGATACACATACACGCGTCCTGTGCGCACGTACTCACGTTGTGGGGTTGAGCGAAGGGTTTTCATGCACTAAAGTCTCTCTCGCCCTCTCTCTCTCTCTCTCTCGATCTTCCTTTCTATACGTGATGGATATACAGGGGGAGCTTCCGGGCGGCCGGCTAACGTTCGATGCATACCAAGCGAGAGAGAGAGAGAGAGATCTGTACTTGCGCGTGGCGGGCTTGTTCTGTGTGTCTGACCCTTCGCACACAAACACACACACACACCACACACACACACACACACACCACACACACACACACCACACGATATATGTGTGTACAAGCCCTGCTATTCATTGGATGCTTACTATCGTATACAAAAGCACACATTTAGACACTTACATTGGACTTAGACATCTTGCCTCGAGTGCTAAAACGAGTGTTATAATCGATACGCACAGCTATCACCGGAGTGGTTCTTATTTCATTTTCACGCACGCCCCAAACGCGCGCGCGTCGATAGCGAGAAAAAAACAAACAAAAAAAGAAGAGAAAATATTATTCTTTCCTTTCTCCAAAGTACTCTCGAGTGCGTATAGGATGTGTATTGTATGTATATAAACAAGCGAGAAGCTACTCTATACTGACGCGCGTGCTGCACAGCAGTAGCCTAGCGCCCAGCTGCTTGCTGCTCGTTCGCCGAAGCTCTCGTCTCTCTCTCTCTCTGCTTCGAGCTTGCGTAAAATATTGTGTACCTATATATATATTTAGTATAGTGTAGCGCGTAACTATAGCTGCACGCTGTGCTTTCGCGCTCGCTACGCTACTACGTAAAAATCTTCAAAGCTTTACAAACTGCGTTTCTTTCATATACTTTCTTACCCACTCTACGCTCGCTAACTCTCTCTCTCTCTCTCTCTCTCTCTCGACCCCTTATTTTTTTTTTTTACAACGCGGCAGCAGCAGCAGCACGTGCACAGTAGCAGGAAGTATACGAAAAAAACAGAAAGAAAAAGCGGAGAAAAAAGAAGTAACAACAACAGACAAGTCCTTTCACACCTTATATCTTGCTCCCTCTCCTCTTCATATATATACCGAAGCTTGAATATACGTATAGAGTCAAGCGGTGCGCGCGAGCTTACGCACGTGACGTCTATAGCTGAGCTGAGCTGCACTGCGTGTGCCCCCCCGTTGCAACGCGTCTCAGCTCTCTGACCTTGCTGTGTGTGTGTGTGTGTGTGTGTGTGTGTGTGTGTGTGTGTGTGTGTGTGCTGTGCGTCTCTTACTGCTGTTGCTACATTCATGTATGAATAACGCGTGTGTGGGTCTCTCCATTGAAGCTTCTTCTTCATAAAGAGCACGTCACCTCTCACCGTCGCTCTTGTCGTAGTCTTGTGTCGTCTTGCGTATATTGTCGTGCGTCGTCGGCACCTCTTCGACACGACTGTATACTTATATATGAGAAAACGACACGACACTCGCGCGTTATTCACTCGTTTTTTTCTTTCAACGAGTATAAGCTGGAAATTATCATTCGACGCTACTTTAAAAGTTAATTTCATCCATACTACATAAAAGTTATTTATATATATCGACGTGCAAAATTGCGCGACACGCGAAACGATACATAATATTTTTTCATTTCCGAGATTATCGCGCGAGCACTCGTTCTCACTCGACGGAGCAAAAAAAAAAAAAAAAAAAAGGTGGATAAAAAAAAAAAGAACGAAGAAATTTAAGTACACACAGAGTATACTTAACGTGAATAATGAAAAAAAAGTATCGATGAAGCAATTATGCGTTATTATGGTACTGTAATGACGCACGTTGGATCTCTTTATCTAACGGTCTAGGCAAAGCCCAATAACCACTAGCCTCTTAGATCACCTTCGAGTTATATTTGGTTATAGAAGTAAGGATAAGTGTGAATGACAATGACAATGAGCGAGCTTTCCACTCGAGGATTAACAGTCGGTACAAGTGCAGCTGTCGGTAAGAGAGATAGACGGTTATGCCTATAGTATCGACACTGTCAGTTGGGGAAAATGGTATTATCAAGGAGACAATAACCATTCTGTGCATACGATATTACTTCGATAGCGACCGAATGTAATTATTGTCGAGGAAAGTGACTACTCTGGGCATACGGCGATAAACCGATAGCACCTGAATAAAATCACGGAGTTGTGCAGCAACCACTCTGCGCATACGGCGATAAGCCGATAGCCACTGAATGAAATTACTGTCGGAGGAGATGACTACTCTGGGCATACAGCAATAACTGGTAGCACCTGAATAAAATCAACGGAGGTGTGCAGCAACCACTCTGCGCATACGACAATAAGCCGATAGCAGCTGAATGAAATTACTGTCTAAGGAGGTGACTACTCTGGGCATACGGCGATAAACCGATAGCACCTGAATAAAATCACGGAGTTGTGCAGCAACCACTCTGCGCATACGGCGATAAGCCGATAGCCACTGAATGAAATTACTGTCGGAGGAGATGACTACTCTGGGCATACAGCAATAACTGGTAGCACCTGAATAAAATCAACGGAGGTGTGCAGCAACCACTCTGCGCATACGACAATAAGCCGATAGCAGCTGAATGAAATTACTGTCTAAGGAGATGACTACTCTGGGCATACGGCGATAAACCGATAGCGCCTGAATAAAATCACGTTATCTGATAACTACTCTGCGCATACGACTTTTATGTCGATAGCAACTGAATAAAATTATCAGCGAAGGAAGAGTCGGCAAGTAAGCTGACGGAAGGAAGGTTTATACAATTTATGTAGTACTTACTTTTTAAGTTGATGGTTTTTATTTAATAATGGATTAAATGAGAAGTTCGTTGGAAGGCGGACAAGGCACTACGAACCACGGCTAAGTCCAACTTTTAGGACGTAAGTGGCTAGCTCGGGAGAGAGCGATAGCTACGATGTGAACAGCTAGAAGTCTGAACACGGACTGACCAAGAAGTGCTTTTTCCTAGGCCGTTTATGGCCTATTTATACGAAAGGCCCATCGGCGGAGCGACGGTGACGCCATCCGTCGATGCACGAGTAGTGGGAGCGAGCAATTGGGGGAATTCAAAGGTTTAAACGACGGAGGTCGGAAAACCATAATTATAAAAATAAAAGGATTAGAAATTCGGATTGTGGGGAAAATTGCCTTTCCAACGATACCTCATAATACATAAAAATATTACATAGATAATTATTATTAACAATTTTTCATATACTCCGTAATAATAAATAAAATGATTAGCTAAATGAACAATGGTTAATATCAATCTTATAATTAGTTATATAAAGGTTTGTTACGCGCGCATACTTAGTTATAAAACATTAATTAAATAATTTGGAGATCAATTTATATTGATCTCTTACAATGAATAGAGTTAGTTTTAATTAGATTAAATATGCGTTACAGCATAGCGGAATTGTTGATAAAATAATTAACTAGCCAACTAAGTATTGCCCTGAATTAATGTTAACATATTTCCTGCTAAATACTTTAAATAATTATTGATACAATAGAATGACTCTGTCGCATGGCTGCAGAGGTGCAACAAATAATGTTCCATTATTTATTGGTTTGGATAATCATGTGTCATTAATAATTAGCGGCAGTTCGGTTATTTTAGCTGTAAATATAATTAAACAATGTTAACGGACTAATCCAAAAATTGTCTGTGGCTGTGAGTCCGGTTGGCGAATCGGGTCGAGTCTAGTACCGATTTATTCGTTTTAATATTTAGAATCTTAAAATTAATATAAATATTGGGTACAATAAATTGTTTAAGCTGTACGGCCTGAAATATTATTCATGAAAATACATATAAAACATCAGAATTTTTAGTTGTGTGTCGCAATCTGATATCGCGCGGCCCGGGTGAAAGGTGTGAAAACCATAAAAACCCGAATATGGAGATGTAACCGTTGCTTGGCGTGTAACTATCATGTTTAGCTACAAGTTACAAGCTACGTACAAGTAAAAATAACGAATTATATATTTGAAATAAAGTGTATTCATCAAATAATTTTGTTGGACCGACTTGTAAGTCTATGGGTACGTGCAAGCGGTCGTGTTGGCCTGATGAGGTTGGCGTGTAGCCGTTGCGCAGGCTGGCTAGGCAGTCAGTGCGGTGTGTTGGCGGGTAGCCGTTGCGCAGGCTGACTAGGCAGTCGGTACGCGGAGGTAGGTAGGAGGTTGCCTTAATGCAGGCTTTACAACACGGGACGTTACACTCCCCCTGTTAAAACGATTGTTGGATGAATTAAGTTTCGTCCACAATCGGTATAAAGAAAATAGAAAATTTAGTAATAACGGAAGTATATGAAAACAAAATAGTTTAAGAAGAGAAGAATCCATCAGAATTCACATTAGGGTAGTGAGCGTTCACAGGATTCGGTTGATCAATCAATGGTTGAGGTGTCCGTTCCTTGACAACCCTCACCTGCAAGGCTGGTGGGGTCGGTTCTCTTACAGGTCTTAAGGGTTGCATTTCTACATCCTGGGGCACTGCCTCCCCTTGATTGTCACGATTGACAGCTAGCAAGAAGTGAGCAAGAGAGTCCCAGAGGGCACCCAAGAGATGGATACTCCACCCGTAGACTCGATGTAAAGCTACCCCGTTGAGTATTATTGAAACAACACCCTTAATAACATGAATAATGACCAAGATGGCTATGATTCCAGCACTGATATTACCGAAAGCGGTAAATTTAGACCACATGCGAGACCACGCGGAAGCGATGATCGAATCGATGGAATGATCGCTGATGAGCTTGAAGATGGCTCCATCACGATCGGTGACAGTCGTGCTGTGCATATCACGAGCGACTTCGTTAAGTAAGGCAGGGCGTTCTACAGGGAACATCATTGCCTTTCTTAAGGTACTTAGATCTTTGTCGCTATAGATGCCACTGGTAGCCAGATTCTGAGGACTGGTATAAGTCCATGTTGGCTTAGAATTGGGCTTGAGAGTCACCGGAGGGACAGTGAGAACTGGTCCGGGAACCATCTTGAACCATTGGTCGTCGATAAGAAAATAGGGCGGAAGAATTTTGTTACAGATCGTCTGTGTACCATGATGATTCACGAGGATGTGCGTCTTGGGAAGTAGGAACATAGTTTGATTGTTTCTAGTGACCTTAAGTTCTGCGTAGCATTCATCGCTGTGAGCAAACCTAACCTCCACGGGAATACAACGCATTATATGTACTATTTCCCCAGCGATTAAAGACATGAAGCCGGGCCCTTTCATAAGGTTATATGCGAATTGGTCAGGACTTGACTGAGCTATCGCTAAAGAGTTCTTGATAGTCTCTCTTTCTTGCGTACACCTCTGATATAGAACATCATGGTACAGATTCTGGATCTGCGTCTTCATATGCTTCTCTACGTAAACAAATTTAGAGTTAATATAAGCAAATATATCTAAATTGCTAGTACTAGGAGTATGGTGTTCTGCGAAGGACTCACCCTTTCGGGTTTCGAAAATGAGGAGTTTGGGATGCTCTGTCTTTTGAACATGGTAACCGCAGATTAGTTCCCTTTTCTTGATGGTAAGAGCGAAAGTGATATCTTCAGTGGTTACACTGTAGAGGGTTTCAGGGTTGAGAGATCTAGGATCTACAGCCTTTTCGGCATATCCTTCGTACAAGATACTATATCTACTAAATTTACAATAATCCTTGGGCAACGTATGCCAATAGGAATATCCGCCTTCGGAGTCAATACAATAGTTATCGCGAAAATTACAAGTGGTACCGGATCTTAAATATAACTTATTGTTATCTAAGTCTACGCGAGCTGTTTGAGAAGTAAGAGAAATTTTAATTGTTGCTTGGACTACTACATCATTCCAAGAACCGTAGGGATCGGCGTAGGAAGTACCGCTGCACGCGCCTTCGGATGTTAAAGTTCCAGCCAAGGTTACTGGATGTGAAGTAGTTGAGTTGACCTTTAGTCCTCGTATTACACTGTTACCACCGTAATTATAAACCCCAGTCAGATGAGCGTCCTCGCAGGCATTCTTACTGATTTCGCTGATGTACTCAGCGATGCCATGTCGAACAGCCGATGTATGACTATGCATTCCACAGTGTTGTACAGTGCGGTGCAATTCGACCTTACATTGTAGGACCTCTACTTCCTGGTAGTCGGTTAGCTGTAACAACTGGATATACTGTCGTGTTACATTAAGAGTATTTCGGGGTATTCTGCACTCTTCTACCCCTAGGAGAGATACGGTCGTTACGTTTAGTGAACTGGAATTGCAGTCATACCCGATGATGGCAACAGCAGGACTGATTGCTATAAGGAAAGCAATAAACCAAGTCGAATACATTATCTGGAAAGGATAAAATTTAATTAATTAGATAAGCTAAAAGCGAAAAGAATAGATGAGAGGAGGAGTTTTAGTTGAACTCAGGATTAAGTTCATACGAGAAAGAATTGGATTTTTAATAATTACATTATCTGTTGGGTTAAGAATGAGTCGTATATCTTAGTGACTGTAGGAGAAAAAAAAGGAAAGATTGTTGAGGGTACAAGAGTCCTGGAGAGCAGAGTTAGCATTTGCCTTTCAGTCGGACGATAAGAATTGTCATCTTCGAGTGTAATCGTGACTCGATGCCTTATGCGAGCAACCCAAGACTTGACGCTTTGTCGAGTCTAAAAAAACTCGAGACCCTTGTCGAGCACATACATAATCGCTCCACAGTCGAGCACAAAAAGACTCAACGCTTTGTCGAGCACAAAAGACTCGATACCCTTGTCGGGTACAAGAAGAATAGATACTCTCGTAGGGCACAACATTTCGCTACATAACCGAGCTTACACCTTTTGCTTAATGGCCGAGCATGTCAGTTGGAGTGGAAGTGATATGAGAGAGGCGGAGGCGGTTGGAGTGAACGATTTTAGTGGAATTTTTTCCAGTTTGGATTTCGACATTATAATTGTCAAGAATTCTCATGATTTGGAAAGGTCCGACGTTGTTGTCATCGAGCTTATGAGATTTAGGTTCCTTTTTCATGAATACATGATCTCCAACCTTGAAAGTGACAGGATTAAGTTTACGATCATAGTATCGTTTATTCCTTTGCTTAGATTCTAATAAGTTATCGTAAGCTAATTTCTTTATATTATTTATCTTAGTTACTAGATTAACAATATATCCTTGATAGGTAGGTAGTTGATCACACTCTCGAAGAGGCTGTGAAGAAGGAAGTCGAGCTAGGCGCCCGAACACTACTTCGAAAGGAGTATGTTTGGTGCTTTCCTGAACACTACTGTTATAATTCAGAGTGGCTAATTCAATCCATTGATCCCAATCTGATTCTTGATTGGTATATTGCTTTAGGAATTCAGCAAGGGCGTGATGAGAACGTTCGAGACTGCCATTACTTTGAGCGTGAAAGGCTGTAGTCCTTACTTGCTTGATTCTGAATCTTTTTGCAACTCTCTGGATTAATTTAGATAGAAAGTTACGGCCTTGATCAGTCAGAATGACTTTGGGCGTTCCGAAAGTGCAAATTAGACGCCTTACCATAGCATCTGCTATTGTTGTGGCAGTAGCGTCAGGAAGCGGGACACCGATGCAAAATTTTGATAATTGATCTTGCATCGTGAGAATATATATATTGCCATCTACTGTGGCGGGTAAAGGTCCGACAATGTCAAGAGCGACCTTGTCGAAAGTGGACCCAGGACAATCAGTAATGATCATAGGTTGCCTGGTGCGATGTCGTGCTAATTTCTTTAGCTGACATTCGAGGCACTGTTGAATACGCCTTTGGATATCTCCCTTGAGTCTGTCCCAAAAATATTTTTGTTTAATTCGTTGATAAGTCTTAGAGATACCCCGATGACCACCAACAGGCGAACAGTGTAACTCGTAGAAAATGGCATCTCTATCTTCCAGGGGTACATATTCAAGCGTACCTAGACACTTGATTAATTTTAATCTTCTTATCTTGGAAAATTTCTTGTAGTATGTCCATGAAATCAGACCAAGGGAGTGGACCGACTTCTTTAGACCTTGCAAAATTAATTTCGGAAATTCCTTTCTTTAAGGCAAGATGCTTTATTACAGACAGGGTGGAAGATAGGTCATCACGGATGAATTTCTGTGAGCTATCATGCGTAAGGCAGGCAACAAATTGATAAGTGACTAGCTTGCCTTTAATAAGGGTTACTTCCCCTGGATCGAGATGATACTCTGTATCAAGGCGTTTTAGATTCTTTAGCCCTAATGCACCTGCGTCGAGAGGTAACCCTTTGGAATTCACAAAGTACATTATAGCTCCTTGACGAAGTTCCAACGGCTCTTTTTGTCTCAACGAGCGATAAGGGTCGAGGCGTGAGGTTATGTGTTTTGTCCTCGACGTCTACAGGAGAATTTTCTATAGGTTGTTTATCTATGGTATCTCGTTGTTCTGGTGCCGGTGCATCATCCGTGACAGTGTCGTCCGGTGGTGCGGGGGCGATCTCGGCTGAAGTTTCAGTGTCCCTTATTTGGGCCGAAGCTTCTTGCGGAGTTGTCGTCTTTCTCTGACCTTTCGCGAGCCGTGCTTGGGTCCTAGTAACAGGACCTTTTGCCGTCTCGTGGCCTTCAACTTGCCGAGTTGGCTCTTGAAGTTTCTTCAATTGATCGTTGACTCTCTTGGTTTGAGCTCTTGTCACAGCTCTAACTTCGCAAATGTCGGGTGGATTTCGTGAAAGTGCGTCGGCGGCTGTGTTAAATCTCCCTTCTTTGTAGATAATTTGGAAATCGAACTCGGCCAGACAGAACCTCCACTTTTGAACACGGGTGTTTAATTCAGCCGTTTTAAACCACACCAGAGGCCTGTGATCAGTGTAAATTTTGAAATGACGGCCGTAAATATAGGGCCGGAAGCATTGTACACTGTGTACTATAGCTAAAGCTTCTTTCTCATAGACTTCGTATCGAAGCTCAGGTCCCCTCAATACACGAGAAGTGTAAGCTATCGGCCTTTCTTGGCCGATCATGCCCTGAGAAAGTATTCCTCCGAGTGCAATCCCCGATGCATCAGTCGTTATGATAAACGGTTTACTGAAGTCGGGATATTGCAAGACTGGGGCTGTGCAGAGAGCTGTTTTTAGAATATCGAAAGCTCTCTCACATTCTCCATCCCATACGAAAGGTATGTCCTTTTGAAGTAAAAGGGTTAAAGGTTTGGCCTTTTTGGCGAAATTATCGATAAAACGTCGATAATAACCAGCGAGGCCGATGAATTGGCGCACATTTTTCTGATTTTTGGGCCGAGGGAACAGTTTTACTGCCTCAATTTTCTTTGGGTCAGGCTTAATTCCGTCTTTACTAATTAAGTGACCGAGATAAGAAACTTCCCTTTTAAGGACTTCGCACTTGTCTGGTTCAAGTTTCCAATTGGCCTTTCGTAAACGATCCATTACCTCGTTGAATAATCGGTGATGTTCGTCAAGACTTTTGGCATAAATGACGACATCGTCCATGAATACGAATATGCCTTTGCCAATAAGTCCATCGAAAGTGACGTTCATAGCCCTTTGGTATTCGACCGCGGCATTGCGAAGGCCAAAAGGCATCCTGACAAACTCGAAATGGCCGTCAGGAGTGGAAAATGCTGTTTTATGCGCATCGTCCGGGTGCATTTTAATCTGATGGAACCCAGATACACAATCGATAACGGTAAAGTAACCACTTCCGCCGATTGAATCGAAAATGTCAGTGATATTTGGCAGAGGATGCGACATGGCAACAGTTTTTCTCGTTGAGAGGGCGAAAATCGACTACTACCCGCCACCGAGGGACTCCATCAGCTCGGGCCTTTTTAGGTACTACCCAGAGGGCTGAAGAATATGGGCTGCGTGAGTGTCGAATTATGCCTTTCTTGTATAAATCGTCAACTTGTCGCTTTACCTCTTCTCTCAAGGAATGAGGTAAGCGATACTGTTTTTGATTCACAGGTATATCATCTACCGTAGTGATTCTATGTTCGACAACATTGGTAGCTGGCAGTTCGTCTCCTTCAAGATAGAACCGATCGGAATGCTCTTGCAGCAGTGAATTAATACTCTCGAGTTCGGTGGTGTCAAGATGCGAGGTGTCAATTATTGCCTTTAACCTCTGCATTCGTGACTCACCGCTATCGCATGCATTTCCTTCAGTGCTACTGGAGAGAACGTAGAATTCGTCGTTGTCTTTCATATTTTCAACCCCGAAATCATTCAAGATTTCGCGAGTTAAAGTTGCGTAGGAGAAGGTGTCGCTCAAACGGCACGCTGAAGTAACAGGAAGCTCATTAATATCTGTATTTAACATATAAGCTTCACGCTTAGTATACAAAGGAACAGTAGTTTTTCCTATTTGTAGGATTTTCTTACCAAAATCTATTATTGCTCCGGTCTGAAACAAGAAGTCAGATCCGAGTATACCATCACCAATGAGATCAATCTCGTCTGGCAAAACATGAAACTGAGCTTCGGTGTGATAAACATTAATTGTGGCATGACCGACGGATGAAATGCTTCTTCCATCGATACCGTGTAGATCAATACTTTGCGATCGGTCGATTCTTGCATCAGGTAGCAATGATTGATTGATGAGATTTCCTTCTGCACCGTATCGAGTAGAGTGAATTAAGATTTTTCCCCACCCGTACGAAAAGGAACTCACCTATATTCTCTCTGATCGAGAGATAGTTGTTATGATGATAGAGAAGTGTACTGGAATTCCAGCCATTGATACTTAAAGTTTTATTAGAATAAAGAATAGCTCGATTATTACATAAGAAGTTGATGCCAAGTATGCCATCTTGAAGAATATTTATGCTGTTGGGCACAGCATGAAAGGGTATTTCGATACCACTAATTTTAATCTTGGTTTGACCAAGAGTGGAAATTGGAGAGTTTGCTATCCCGTAAAGGCGGGTAGTCTTATCGGAATTAAAGTTTAGATTAGAGGGTAATTTGTTTAACTTAATTACTTCACTCTGTGAGCCGGAATCAAGAAGTAAGGTGGTGCATACACCATTTGCCGCCACAAGGCGTAGCGTTGGCGTAACACTATCACTTACCCTTGTGACACTGATTCGAAGTTCAGGTCGTTGGAGTGCGTAAGGGCGGAGTGAACCTCTTGCCTCGCACTCTGCGGCAGGAGGGATTGCCCGTTTTTTTTATTTTTATTTCTGCATTCATCGAGGGTGTGACCCTTAATTTTGCAGAACGTGCACTCTTTGTTTATGTCGGTACGACATTTCTCGGTTTTATGACCGAGTTTGCATCGTTCACACCGAGGCCTGTTGTTGTTGCTGTTGCTGTTAGGCATGTTTTCTGGCTTGCCGTGCAGTTTCCAGCATGTATCAGCAGCGTGACCTTTCGCCTGACAGTATTGGCACACTATTTCACGCTTACAGTCGCGAGCTGTGTGTCCAAGCTTCTGGCACAATTGACACTTGGGAAGATTAGGACAACTTTTGGCAGTGTGATCGAGCTTTTTGCACAATTGACATGGCTCGCTTATCGATGCAATCGGTGCTTCCACAGCCATGACTTTCTTTTTGCTGGGCTCTGTGGGCTGAAGGTTCTTTCGCCAATAGAATTCCTTCTCTTCTTTTGATCGCATTAGATACGATGTTTTTGATGTCATTTTCCCCTCGAATGGCGGGGTAGAGATCTCTATTGATACCTCTCTTGAAAGATTCAAGGACCATTGCGCTTAATTCGGTTTTAAATGCATCATCGGGATCTGTCGCTGAACTGCCCTTTTTGACCTCCAAAATTTGGCGTTCAATATCGCGAACGCGATTGGCATAGCTAAGGACACTTTCGTCTTGTTTTTGGTAAATATTACCAAGTTCGCCTTGCAGTTGGGGTATACTGCGCGACGTACAGTAGAATTTCTCAAGAGCCTTTTTGAATTCATCGATTTTCTTGTGCTCTGTCCCTGCAATCGCCTTTCGGGCTTCGAGAGGAAGTTTGATTTTTAACCACATTACAAGGGTGGCTTCCCCATCTGCACCAACCATTGTTTTTCGCATCTTCGATTTGCGAAAAGAACGTAGTGAGATTAGTTCCGTCGAATTTTTGGACAAGCTCGAGGACATCCTTTACGGATATGTTATAATTGATAGGCATTTTGTTGGAGTCTGGCTCTTCAGAGTCACTAGCTTCGCTCTCTACGGGCGTGTGCTCGCCGGAATTATCGGTTGGAGCGTCGCGGTTAGTTGACTCGTTATCAGATGCTTGAGTCTCGCTAGAGGAAGAGATCTCAATAACTGCGCTCGAGTCAGGATTTGTCAAATTAATTTGACTAAGGGACGGTGCAGTTGGACGTACAGGAGTTCTGGAAAGTTGGCTTGTCGATTTAAAAGCGTAAAAATCGACTTCTTCCTTTTTAGAAGGATCAAGTTGAGCAGTGGAACGAGTTATTCTATGATTATCCGACTCATTGGTGGGATCAGATGCAGATCCTGACGGATCAGACATGAGAAATCATGAGGAAGATGAATGAATGAGAAAAATCAATTCTTTAGTGAAGAGAATTATAACGTATATTGAAAGATCATAATATAATATACATTAGAAGATCATAAAGATTTATGATCGTCTGGATTTGTTATTATTATTCCCTTTTGATTTAGGGCGTCGCTCAGCTCGTCTGTGGGACGAGCGTTTCTCGGGCTCCTGCCAGTCTTCAAAGAGGTCTCTTATTTTCTTCTTTTCGTCAACTTGACGTTGTGCCTTCCTGGCGACCTCCCTTTGTTTGTTGTGCTCTTCCAAGTAAATCGGATCAGGTGCTCGATGCTGAGCTCTGCTCTCATCAGTTGGTGGGCCAGGGTGTTCGACTTCTGCTTGAGGCTGGCAACGCCCGGAGATCTTCCTTCTTTCTTTCCTTGCTTTGTTCTTTTGACCGCTGGTCCTGGGAGCTACTGTTTTCACCGAGCTTGATGGCGTATTACCGTCGTCCCATTCACGAGGGATCGAAGATTCCTCCGAAAGGGGTACTGGCAGAATTCCACGCTTCTCAAGTTCAGGGGTAGGTTCCCTTTGAGCGGCGGAGTCAAGCGACTGTACACTCTCGTCTCCTGACTTAGGCGTAGGTGTATAGCTCACTTCAGGAGTCTCACGTCCTGATAAGGATACAGGTACGTAAGGAGACTCTATTTGCTCCTCGTCGAACAAGTTAATATAGTCGTCATCAATGATGAGAGGATATTCCTGAGCTTCTTGCTCGGCTAAGGATATGTACTCGTTGAACACCTCTTGAGACTCAGTAGGAGTAATAGTACTACTGATAGGTGATATACTATCGATAGGTGATACTACGATAGGTGATATAATATCGATGGTTATATATATCGATAGGTGATGTAATATCGATAGGTGATATACTATCGATAGGTGATATAATATCGATAGGTGATGTACTATCGATAGGTGATGTACTATCGATAGGTGATATACTATCGATAGGTGATATAATATCGATAGGTGATGTACTATCGATAGGTGATGTACTATCGATAGGTGATATACTATCGATAGGTGATATAATATCGATAGGTGATGTACTATCGATAGGTGATATAATATTGATAGGTGATGTACTATCGATAGGTGATATAATGTCGATAGGTGATGTATTATCGTCTCTCAGAGTGATAGGTGTAGGTGATAATATTATCTCATCACTACACGGTTCAACCGCTGTCCTGTTTCTTTCCTCCGAAGACTCAAGTCTTGTCCTTTTGACTATGGTCGGAGTAAAACGTATTAAATTTTTAAAGAAATTTAATGGATTGCGGCCTAGTAGGTTGACAGGTTTTCTAGGTTTATCTTTTCTTGCAAGGTATGCTTGTAGGTGAGTTTCAAGCAGCCTCTCAATTCCTTTTTCAACTCGTCGGCGTTTATCTTGGCTTTTACAGCGGGATCTCTTCTTTTTACCCTCTGGAATGGGGTTTTCAGGAGCAACCGATTTCACTGTAAAATAGTGAATTAATGTATAAAAGAGAGTGTAATTGAAAATAATTGGAAAAGAGAAGGATCACTGGAAAATAGTGAGTCGATGTATTAAAGATAGTATAGTTGAAAAATAGAAAGATCTCGATGTGTAATTTCCACAAGTCCGAGAATCGTAGAGAAAAGTTTGAAGATAGTGTTTAACCAAAGAAACTTAAAGAGTGATAGTACAGGCTAGAGATCTCCCCAAGGAACCTCCAAATTTGTAATGACGCACGTTGGATCTCTTTATCTAACGGTCTAGGCAAAGCCCAATAACCACTAGCCTCTTAGATCACCTTCGAGTTATATTTGGTTATAGAAGTAAGGATAAGTGTGAATGACAATGACAATGAGCGAGCTTTCCACTCGAGGATTAACAGTCGGTACAAGTGCAGCTGTCGGTAAGAGAGATAGACGGTTATGCCTATAGTATCGACACTGTCAGTTGGGGAAAATGGTATTATCAAGGAGACAATAACCATTCTGTGCATACGATATTACTTCGATAGCGACCGAATGTAATTATTGTCGAGGAAAGTGACTACTCTGGGCATACGGCGATAAACCGATAGCACCTGAATAAAATCACGGAGTTGTGCAGCAACCACTCTGCGCATACGGCGATAAGCCGATAGCCACTGAATGAAATTACTGTCGGAGGAGAGACTACTCTGGGCATACAGCAATAACTGGTAGCACCTGAATAAAATCAACGGAGGTGTGCAGCAACCACTCTGCGCATACGACAATAAGCCGATAGCAGCTGAATGAAATTACTGTCTAAGGAGGTGACTACTCTGGGCATACGGCGATAAACCGATAGCACCTGAATAAAATCACGGAGTTGTGCAGCAACCACTCTGCGCATACGGCGATAAGCCGATAGCCACTGAATGAAATTACTGTCGGAGAGATGACTACTCTGGGCATACAGCAATAACTGGTAGCACCTGAATAAAATCAACGGAGGTGTGCAGCAACCACTCTGCGCATACGACAATAAGCCGATAGCAGCTGAATGAAATTACTGTCTAAGGAGATGACTACTCTGGGCATACGGCGATAAACCGATAGCGCCTGAATAAAATCACGTTATCTGATAACTACTCTGCGCATACGACTTTTATGTCGATAGCAACTGAATAAATTATCAGCGAAGGAAGAGTCGGCAAGTAAGCTGACGGAAGGAAGGTTTATACAATTTATGTAGTACTTACTTTTTAAGTTGATGGTTTTTATTTAATAATGGATTAAATGAGAAGTTCGTTGGAAGGCGGACAAGGCACTACGAACCACGGCTAAGTCCAACTTTTAGGACGTAAGTGGCTAGCTCGGGAGAGAGCGATAGCTACGATGTGAACAGCTAGAAGTCTGAACACGGACTGACCAAGAAGTGCTTTTTCCTAGGCCGTTTATGGCCTATTTATACGAAAGGCCCATCGGCGGAGCGACGGTGACGCCATCCGTCGATGCACGAGTAGTGGGAGCGAGCAATTGGGGGAATTCAAAGGTTTAAACGACGGAGGTCGGAAAACCATAATTAATAAAAATAAAAGGATTAGAAATTCGGATTGTGGGGAAAATTGCCTTTCCAACGATACCTCATAATACATAAAAATATTACATAGATAATTATTATTAACAATTTTTCATATACTCCGTAATAATAAATAAAATGATTAGCTAAATGAACAATGGTTAATATCAATCTTATAATTAGTTATATAAAGGTTTGTTACGCGCGCATACTTAGTTATAAAACATTAATTAAATAATTTGGAGATCAATTTATATTGATCTCTTACAATGAATAGAGTTAGTTTTAATTAGATTAAATATGCGTTACAGCATAGCGGAATTGTTGATAAAATAATTAACTAGCCAACTAAGTATTGCCCTGAATTAATGTTAACATATTTCCTGCTAAATACTTTAAATAATTATTGATACAATAGAATGACTCTGTCGCATGGCTGCAGAGGTGCAACAAATAATGTTCCATTATTTATTGGTTTGGATAATCATGTGTCATTAATAATTAGCGGCAGTTCGGTTATTTTAGCTGTAAATATAATTAAACAATGTTAACGGACTAATCCAAAAATTGTCTGTGGCTGTGAGTCCGGTTGGCGAATCGGGTCGAGTCTAGTACCGATTTATTCGTTTTAATATTTAGAATCTTAAAATTAATATAAATATTGGGTACAATAAATTGTTTAAGCTGTACGGCCTGAAATATTATTCATGAAAATACATATAAAACATCAGAATTTTTAGTTGTGTGTCGCAATCTGATATCGCGCGGCCCGGGTGAAAGGTGTGAAAACCATAAAAACCCGAATATGGAGATGTAACCGTTGCTTGGCGTGTAACTATCATGTTTTAGCTACAAGTTACAAGCTACGTACAAGTAAAAATAACGAATTATATATTTTGAAATAAAGTGTATTCATCAAATAATTTTGTTGGACCGACTTGTAAGTCTATGGGTACGTGCAAGCGGTCGTGTTGGCCTGATGAGGTTGGCGTGTAGCCGTTGCGCAGGCTGGCTAGGCAGTCAGTGCGGTGTGTTGGCGGGTAGCCGTTGCGCAGGCTGACTAGGCAGTCGGTACGCGGAGGTAGGAGGTTGCCTTAATGCAGGCTTTACAACACGGGACGTTACAGTACATTCGATACAGCGAGCTGCCGCGAGACCAGTAGCAGCAACAGCAGCAACGGCGCAGTAGCAGCAGCGTCGATAAATCCCCGCGCGCCGCTAAAAGAGCAGAGTGTAATCGTGCCCCGCCGCCGCCGCTGCTGAATCCATATACGTTGTACGGTGTATTTATGCACTCGCTTCTTTTTTTATGATAAATATGATTAAATTGCGTTGCCGGGCCGGGCGCTTGTAAACGCGCCAATTTCACGAGAGTAAGATAGAGAGCCTTATTTACAGCGCGTAAAAATATAGACGTACCGTATTAAGTGGCCCCCCCATATACTCGAGTGAAACGAGTGTGCACGAGCTCGTATAGTTATATCCATCCACTTTCACAGTCGCAACCCCAATATATAGCATAGGTATGATGACGACGACGTCGACGACGCTCGCGGTGAAGTAATAATACATCGGTTGTCTTCCATCGAAAATCGAAGTTGCCTACTACTACTAGCAAAGTTAACTGGAAGTGCAGCGCTTCAATCACGAGAGACTAGTTATACTAGTTATAGTTGGCAGGATGTACAGCTTGTGAAGTATACCACCGAAGCACGTGTATTAGACGATGTTTTTGATGGGTGGTTATAAGGGAAAAAGCTTGTGAATTTTAGTCGGATGTAAGAGTGATTTAACCGGAGAAAATTAAATATTTCTTAGGCTGGTTAACTTGTTTTTAATCCGATAAAATATCAAAAAATGAATCGACATATTTATTAAGCATTTTATTCAAGCATTCGTACTAATCTCGTCTTTGTAATGCCCTAGATATTTGAATGAAGGCAGCACAACAAAAGATAGAGAGGGAAAGAGAAAGAGAAAACACAAGCAACAGCTACATTATCTTCTCGTCATCTCTTCACTCGCTGTCATGTCTCTCTATAATATAGACGTCATTATATACACAAGAAGCTCCACTTTTCCTCCTCTCTCCCTCTCTCTATCTCTGGCAAATCCTAATCTCCAAACGCATCAGCATTAAATATGTGTATATATAACACACATTTTACGCGCGTACAATAAGGTAACGTCGTACCTCAGAGAGGCGCCCGCGCGTATTTATGTACGGCTTCGGGGATGAAGAAAAAGAAAGAAAAAAAAAAAAAGAAGGAAGGAAAGAATATCCTTGTTATACGTGTAAGCTTTCTCGATTAGTTCGCAAGAACAGATGTATTTTTTTCCTTGTATTTTTTTCTTACCTCCAAGAAGTAAAAGAAAAATAAACACGCGGTATATAATTTGTCATGGAATATTTTCTCGGCAGCTCTAAAAGTTTGTCGCGTATATATATATGTACGCATGGCATACGGGAAAGGTCGAAGCGCCAGGCGATTTAAAAAAGAGGAATGCGTTATATACCTCGTCGGCTGACGTCGTTTGGACCAAAAGTACCTTACGTTATACTAAGTGTTGTATAGCCTACAGGCGCGGCGGCGCAACTTGACGTCGGCAGGAGCAGCAGCAGGTTATATAACGACGACGGTGACTTTCTCATTTTTCGCTTGCCTGAACTTCTAATCTCAGCGATTATTTCGTCGTCGTCGTTGCGGCAAAAGACTTTTAGGCTGTGTGGTGGTGCAGCAGCAGCAGCGGCCCTGGCGTATATATACAATACACATGCAGCAGCAGCCAGTCTAATTCGTTTTAGGGTCTTGTGATTTGTCGTGCGATGAATTGAAATAAAAAAAAAGAAGGAAGTAAAATGAAGAGAAAGAGCAAGTTCGTAAGGTTATTTCGTCTTGTATAAATACACGTTCCATAACGAATCGACCATTATTACTTGCTGTGTCTTTCTCTTTTACCCGGGCGCGTGTGCCCCCCGCGCCATTATATACGTATGGCAGTAGCGCGACAAATTGTGATTTATAGTTTTTTCGTGCTCTCTCGAGCTTAAAAGAAAAAGAAAAAAAACGTCGAGTAATGAGAAAACGAAACAATCTTGATAAGTTTATTGAATTTTTCGCGCGCTCTCTCCTCTGTACACTAGTGCTGCTGCTGCAAGCTCAAGCTGGCTCGCTCTCGTTAATCAAATATTCAATAAACGCGAGTTATGAAAGCTCGCGCATAAAAGGAAAATTAATGAACTCGCCGTTTGTGTATCGCGTTTGTTCATCAAAAGACGAAGCGATAATCATCGAAGAAAAGAAATTCGAGTTTACTCTGTGTTTTTTATTTTGTTTTATTTTTAAAAAACTGAAGCTTGCAGCAGCAGCAGCGAGAATTAAGAGGGGGAGAGCGGAGAAAAAAAACTGGGTCAACATTCGTTTGTACGGAAAGTTGTATTGTGCGGTGTGTTTTGGCCTTCCATTAATTTTTTTTTACTCTCTCTCTTTCTCTCTCTCTCTCTCTCTCTCTCTCTCTCTCTCGAACGACCCTTTAGGACTTTATTATGCGCAAGAATTAAGCTATAGCCTGCGCGTTTTGGATATATACCTGCAGTAGACCGGAAAATTTTTTTGGTATCGAATTTTGCATTACGCGGCTTTTTGCCTTTCTCTTTGCTCGTTTGCCCTTGAGCATTTTTTTCCGTTCTACGATTACCTGACATTTATTTTTTTATTTTTCTCCCTTCTCTCTTTCATGCGGTAAAACAGGTTTAAATAAAATGAAATGACGTTCCTTGGTACACTGAGAATCACCTAAGAAGCTCACAGTTAATAATGGAGTTTTTCATGAAAATTATACATTCAATCCTCAGTGGTATTTTACTTACTCGCCTCGCAGTTTACTTCTCACTTTATCAATCGTTCGTGTTGCGGTTATCTCAATTTTTTTTTATTTTTCATTATACATCATCCCCGCGCCATTGTTCGCGCTAATTTCACGTTGATTGAGACTTTTTCATCGTGAAAGGCCAAAAATAAAGAAGACCGAGAGAGGTAGAGAATTGCTTTGTTCTCTCTCCCTTATACTCGCGCTCTTGAAAAATATCAGCGAGAAAGAGAGAGAGAGAGCTATCGATGAAGAAACTCAAATATAAACTACCTTTGTACACGCGAACAGAGAGAGAGCGAGGCGTTTTATACTTATACCTATAGATATTAGAAAGGCATAAAAAACTTGCGGGTATCGCGCGCGCAGTTGAGCTTCGACGATGATGCATCTTTTACTCGGTTTTCTCTCTCTCTCTCTGTCTCTCTCCTCTGACTCTTTCTTTACTCGTTGAAATTGAAATTCTTTGATCAAACTTACTTTATACCGAACGAATTCGTTGTTGCTTTTCCCCGCGCGCGCGAAACACAAAGAAATATAAACCGCATCGTATTAATAAAGGCTTCGCCTCTTAGTGTATACGTAGGCGTGTCTGTGTGCTCAAATTGATTATTTAATAAAGTTCGCGAGAAAGAGAGAGAGAAAGAGCTTGTACCTACTTATACAATATATTTTTTTTATGCATGTATACATGTTATTGCATCCTGTGTTCTTTCCTGTGTTGTCGTGGCAGCAGCGTACACTTATCGCATTCAAAGCTTCCTTAACAAGCCGCTAGGTGGCGAGCTTGCGAAAAACTCGCAACCTGAAAGCGAATAGTGGCTAAAAGTGTTTAATAATAGGTACATATACATATTACTTACTATCTCTTTTTCTACTATTCACATGATCCTAGTAAAGAAGTTCCGTGAAAGATGGCCTTTGGGCAGCTTGTTTGTAGTCTTTGAAAATTCATATTGTTTTCCTTGAGTGGGCTTTTTTTCGTGCAGAGAGCAAAGCCTCTGTCCACTGGGCTACCGCGGGCCTTAAAGCTTTTGCAGACCGTTCGGGTGTTTATGAGCCTCCTGTCGGGTTTTATTTTTTTGCTTCACAGACAACGGACCTGCGACAGCCATCAAAGATGATTGAAATGTTTGCATAGGCCACCTTGTTGAACTCCGGTTTCTCTTACTTAATTCATCCCTTAGCATTTCGTATAAATGTCCAGTAGTCCTACGCATCGTCAAGTATTTAGCCAATCGATCTTTGAATTTTTTTGGGTGAATTCATCATCTTTTCGACATCGTGCAATGCAGACGTACGGTTCAGGTACCACGAGGGTTCGAGGACTTTTGATTAAAATTCAAAACGATCGGTTACGTTGCACTAGGGGTTTTTCGAACATAAAATTTCCTATGCCATTGTATGTGCAAGCATTGTTTATAAATTTTTTAATGTATCAAAATTGTCAATAGTATTCAACAACTTGGTAAAATTTCCAACAGTTTTTGTTACCCTCTTCAAGAAAGAGAAAAATTTGAACCAATGAACACTATTATCTAATCAAAGAGTAATTCAAAGCAAAGACGATTCAAACTCACTTATTTTTATCGTGCGTATATCGTTATCGCGCGGATACAAAGCTCGTCTTTGTACCAATGAAATATTTTTATAAATTTAATGCACAGCATAGCTCTTCATCCGATTCTTTGAACGTTCGACATTAACCTCGCTTCTCTCTCTCTCTCTATTATGAATTAAATTATTGACCTATATCCATCGATTTCTCCTTTTTCTCCCTTTCTTTATTTTTTTTATTCTTTGAACGATTCTACCGACCGACTTATGGGAAAAGAATTGAAAAATAAAGGATGACTTTTATAACAAAGTACGCAGGGGGTAGAGCGTATATGTAGTCTGGCTGCCATACGAAGCATATACGAAAGCTCTCCCTCTCTACTGTAGGGTCAATTTTGGTACGCGAGCACGTATCCGCTCACACGTGTTACGTTATATTATTATGACTTACACGTTGTTGGAGCTGCCTGCCTTACAGCGCTCTCGAAGGTGGAGAGAGCGAGAGACTCGAGGGGGTGTCGTGGTATATGTATTTTCATCGCTTTTCCTGGCGCTCGAAAATCGATCGCGTATGTTTTAAGCCAACTACGCTCTAGACAGTGTAAGGGAAATTTTGGAGTTAAGGCACTATAAAATCGGCAAATTTTCATATGTGAAATTCCATCATCATCGTCGTCGTCTCGTCTGCACAGCTCGACGTTCATTCATTTATATACGTTTAATAGCGATTTGTCGTGCGTCGTTACGTGTGAGTAGAGCTTTGTCGTCGTCGACGTCTATTTCACTCAGCGACTGTAGGACAGACTGCACGATAAAACGATGATAAATCGGTATTTTCCTCGACGCACGCACGCACAGTCGAGCAGCAGCAGCAGCCAGCACCTCGTCGTCGTCGTCTCGTCGTTGTCACGTAGCATTATAAACTATAAGCGAATTGATTAATAAACACCACGAGGATAATCAAGTGGTTGAGTTACTGTGTAAAAAATATATGTTGCTGCTGCCTCTCCGCGTTATTTCATCCATCAGCTGCGTTAATGTACATAAAATTTGCGATATCGCGATCATAGATATGCGATACACAGTCTTCTTCGTGTGTGTGCGCGCAATACAAGCTACACAACACGGACGCCATATAAATTCATTTTCTCGATGAATTCATTTAAGCGTGTATATATAAACTGCACCGAGAGAGTATAGAAGTATAGTAGTAGCGCATGTTCGCGTTTCGTCAAACCATAGCGGAGCAGCAGCAACATCGCAGCTTCGGCAGTGCACAAGGTAAAGCACAAGGCACACACACACACAAGCACGAGGCTTCAATATGTATGAGACCTTTGTATACATAATATACGAGCTGTGTTATTTATCAATTCATGCGCCACATAGTGTATCACGCGGGGGCGCAAGGCCTATTATGATGACGTTGTGGTGCTGGTATACTTGGACGGCTTATACACTATTTTGTATTTTTATTTTGTGAGCTTGCGCAGGCAAAGGAGACAGGATTTTTCTTTAATCGAAGCAACAGTTTCCTTTATCTCGCGGTATACAAGAGAGAAGGTGGAAAAAAAGTTGTAGACGCGTTAAACGCGGTTCTCTATACGCCACGTATCGTTCGCAAGCCGCGCACGATGGATCAAGCGTGAAAAAGGTGTTAACTCGATTTTTTTTTTTTGACTATAGGTGCAGCGTGGTGTGGTTTATAACTATACAGACTCGTCGATGAAGAGTATACATATATAGTCACTCTATGGTTTGTACACGGAAATACGGTCATATAGCCGCAGCTACTACAGAGCGGCTTCTACCTACCGCCCCGAAACCGGGTCATTTTTATTTCTTTTTATTATTTTTTTTTATTCCGGAAACGAGATGGAACGATTTACGACTAGTACCGCTGCTGCTGCTGCTGCGCTGCTGCGTATACGTATACATATCTGGACGTTGTAATGTCGTGAAAACTTAAAATTCAATCTCGCGGTATATGTATATATATGCGCTGCTGCGGGGGTTGGTTACACGCACACACGGAGGACTATATATATGCATGCGCGCCTGTACAATGTATATATATATATAGGTTTGGCATAGCGATGGTGGGCTCTTTTTTTCTTTCGCAAAATTAAAGGCACGCAGGAGCTTATAACTATACGTACAGCGATGGCGGAGTTAATAAATCGTGAACCATCGACGTTTTATCCGATATAAATTTTTCTACTCCCGAAACGATTTTAAAAAGGGGTTTTCGCATTGTTACATAAAAAGGGGGGTATAAAAACGTTGCAAAATCTGCGTATATATGAAATTTCGCTTTTCATTAAACAAGTATAATAAGTCGAAATCGAGCGGTTGATCCTCGACGGTATATATAGCAGTAGTAGTAGCTAGTGCTCGGTTGAGTCATGCGAACGATGTATCAATCAGCGCGTCGGAGTTGCTAAAACCCACAAAGTCTTACTTTATAGATTATAGCCTCTCTCTCTCTCTCTCTCTCTCTCTTGATGTATACGTACGCGAGTGTGTGCGTGTGTAAACAAATCTGCATAATCGAGCTACGTGTGTGTGTGGCCTGTCGTTTCTTGTCTCGCGCAGCACGCAAATATATACGTACATGCCACTCTCGAGCCACGCGCATATGTGTATAATACAATCTTTCGAGATCGAGCTTTTCAGATAAACCCGCTCCCACTCCTATGCGACCCATGTTTGTTGTTATAATATTTTTTCTCTCTCCCTTTTGTGGTCGATATTATATCCACGGGATTGCGTTTTCGAGGAAAAAAATCGTCATAGTCGTTACCTATCGCGAGTGTCTTTTCTATTTCTCCTCCGGCTTAAATCTCCTCCTCCTCTTTTTTTCGGCACGAGAGTAAGAGCAGCGCAACGAGGGCGAGGGGTTGAAAAAAGTTTCTATACATCGAAAGCGATATGAACTTTTCGGTGGAAGCTTTTTCTCTCTCTCTCTCTCTCTCTCTATATATATATATATATACGTATATAGTGTAAGTATAGCCTATATAGAGGCTCGATCATTGAACTTTTCGATCTCTCTCTCTCTCTCGCCGCCGACTTTCTACTTTGCTCTCAAACACACATACTTCCTTATATATATAGAGATTGGAGCCCTCCTCGCGCGCGGAGCCCTCACACGCGCGGAGAGGAGACGAAGTCGAATGAAAACAGACTAGCTCTCGTTTATCATGTGGTCTGTCTCACTCTCTCCCTCCTCTTTACCAACGAGTAGTAGTTTCGTTGAGCGCAAGTGTGTGTCTGGAGTGTATACGCGTTCTCTCTCTCTCTCTCTCTTTCTCTACGACGACGATGATTTTAATGGAACTTTCAATCAATTTAACTTTTCAATGTTTGTCTTGAAACTTGTTCGTTACATTTTCGCCCGCGCGGAGGCTCAAGTGTGTATATGATATAATTGCGCGATAGCCGGTGTGAAAATTCGCCCAAAGAAAAGCTGCGCTGTTTAGGTTTGTACTACTAACGTGAGCAATTCGTACATTCTATATTAAAGATTTTTATGGGGTTTCCTTAATATGAATACAACAATAACTTTTTTATAGACCAATATAGTAGGCTCGGTATATATTATTCGAATTTGTTTTTCCACTTGCGGACTCGTAATACTCCATCTGTTGATGAAAACAAAAGGCTCATAATCGGTCTACAACAACGTACTCTCAAAAACATGCTCATTCGTGAGAACCTGATAAATAGCAAATTCCTAAGTTTATTGGTTCTCCACTAAACTGGCATCGCCTGATTACGACATTGACCAGCTCTTCTTGATGAAAGTGGATTACGTGTGTCTTATTCACACCTCACACGGAGTGTCGTATCCGTTTCATATTAATTGCGTTAGCTTCGATTTACAACTTATCTTTTTAATCATTTGTTTTATAGCTTTTTTCCAGTGGCTCAATTTGTCACGGTCTGGGCGCGCGCGTCTGCTCACAGAGTGAACTTTTACACTCGCCGTTACGTCGAATTGAAATATATATATTTTTAAAATTTATTTATAACAAATAACGGCTTATGTGACAATAGCTTGAGGGATCTTCTCAATGTAACACACTGTATTAAACGAAAATGCGTTTTCCAATTGCCCAACATATATTAATCTAAAACTTGTTTGCCACTCGCAGATTTACAATATGCCATCTGTTGATGAAATCGAAAAGCTCGCGATCGGACTATAAAAAATGTGTTCGCGATAAATCTCGTCAACATACAAAACGAGTTCTGGAACATCATTCCTTACATTTTTCCGGCAAAAATATAGCTCATTTTTAAAATCGATGTAAAAACAACTGTCACAAGTAAAACTAGAACAAAATTACACCAAAATCAAAATCGAATAAAATTTTTGGAAAAGAACGCGAGATGAACTCGAAGTTTATCGTGCAAGTGCGATGTGTGTGTGTGCGCGAGTCCATGAATGGTCGTTGGTACGTTTAACCGCACGACAAGTGATTACAAGCCCAAATTCTAGGTATATAGTTGAAAATCATCCGCACGGCAAAAGGAAGGGAAAGGAGGGGGGACGCTATAAGCTTACTTATTTACTTAAGCGCACTGTGTGTGTGCGCGCGGTGGGCTATATTGGATGTAGCCGCGAGACCGGTGGGTGACTAAAACTCGCACAGTCGAGGTATAGTATCGAGATTGAAGGACGGCCGCGGTGGCTGCTATTGCTGCCGCAGCAGTAGTAGGTAGAGCTACTTCGAGGAAAGAGAGAGAGAGAGACAGACAGACAGAGAGGGAAAAGGCTGCAAATATAACATGGTTATACATTGGCAAAAGTTTGTGCCATTGTCAACGAGAGCTACTCTCTCTCTCTCACCGGGTAAATTCGAACGAAAAGGCGAAAGCGGGGGGAAGGGGAGGGGAATCGATTGAGAGAGCTTGTAAGCTTCGTTATAAGTTGCCCTATTCTATTCCGGCTCGTCGTAGTCGCGAGAGCAGCAGCAGCGGCAGCAATGCGACTTGATTGGAGGATGTATGCACCCGTGGAGTGTGTATCTGGCTGTGTGTGCGAGTAGTAGTATAGGCAGCTGCTGCTGGTGGGATGGATAGATGGATGTGTGTGTGTATATGCAGTGAATGCACACTTCAGCCTCGCGCGCGCGCAAGCTCATGGTTATATAGTATATACGTGTGTGTGTGTTATAAGGGAGAAATGTTTGCACTGCCGAGATTGATATATAATTGGAAGTCTTTGTTTTGTCTATTGCGTGTACCTTGAGAGAGAGCTGAAACTTATGTACTTTAGCTAAAGTGTAGAGGTAGACGACGACGACATCGATGCGTTGTTTTGGTATGTGTGTGTGTCTGTTGTGTGTTGCCTTTTATCGATGCCATTTGAGACGACGTTATCGAGAAATACAATGAGTAACAGTGGGATGTATTGAAAATATATGGCATATTCTTCGAATGAGCTTTTCTCTGTTGCGGTCATGATAATTGTAATTTTTTTTATCCTACAGCGTGGATTTTTTTTTAAATTTCACGCTAGTCGACTAATCAATTAAAGTATGATACGAAATATTCGTGTGTATCATCCCCCGGCCACGCGTAACAGTGTAGTTGATATTTTTTTGTTGGAATAAAATCTATTCAATTGAAATTGAAGCTTTCAAGCGTTGTGATATTAAAAAATTTACCGACAGATCTCTTTTTTCTCCTATTTTTTTTTTTTATTACGCACTGACTGTTTCGCTAAATGTCGTTCTCTCTCTCTCTCTCTCTCTCTTCTCTCGTTTTTTCCGCGCTCTTTGATGTGGACTCTTTGAGGAAAACTACTCGTGGCAGCGACGGTGGAATTATTACACAAAAACGTCGCTTGAAAAAATTTTAATTTTTATACATCTCGAGCTCGCGTCAGCAGCCTCGCGGCGTGGTAAAATTTTCTCGGGGGTAAAATTCACGAGGTATATACAGTTACTTCGCAATTTTAATATTATACATTCATCACATTTCGATCTCGCGCGCACACGCCAATTGGGCGCAAAAAGCACACGATCTAATGTTGGCCCAGCAGCTCGTAGACGCGCCAGCAAGAGCGAAAGGAAAACTCCGAATTGCTGCTGCTGCGGGGGTGGTGGTGCGGTGTGGCGCTTGCTATACCTAATAGTTCACGTTTAATCTAATGAATGGTTAAAGATTCGAGTAATTCTTGGGTCTGGGCGCTTACGTATTCATACCTCCGCTGCAGCAGCCTGTTCATAGTTTTCGTCTGGTTCATTCAAATCATGGGGAGCTTTTCTTAAACTCTTGCTCTCTACCTCTTCTTCTCACTCTCTCTCTCTCTCCTTCTCTCTTTCTTCCTCGTCGTTCATTATAATTTACAATGGGGAGCTTGAAGAAGCTCGATTTACACGTCCTCATCGCTCGCTAGCTCGTCGTCGACCGACTCCTTTCATTCGTATGTCAATTTTATATACTCAGTCGGCGAATATTTTTAAATGTTTCATTCGAATTTGATTTCGATTTTGAATAATAAAAGTAAAACAAAGTGGTTTTGTACGAATTATTTATTTAGCTCATACGAAAATCTTTTTTTCTTTCTCTCCTCCCGTGTATTTTGAAAAGGGAGAGCATAGACAGAGACAGAGAGATCTATACACGTAGAGAAGGTGAAATCTCAAGGGGATTATGCATCATTGCATCGGAAAAATTTGTTTCGCACACTGGGGCGAGCTATATAACACACACTCACACGAACGAACGAATGAATTATATACGATCGATACGTATTGCGAGAAGCGAGAGAATATTTACTCTTTCGGGGATTATATACACACGGATATACGGAATATATACTCGCACTTATGCACACATACATACATCTAGCAGCAGCGAGTTGTGCATCGCTTTAATACTTCTTTGGTCTTTTCATTGAATAAATCATATTGCACGAAATAATTGGATGGAGATTAATTTCATTGCGCTGCGCACACACACACACACACACACACACACACACACACACACACACACACACACACACATGGATATAAATTGTGTGTCAGTTATATGGTATATATAAACATAGAACGTGCAAAGCTATTTTTTCCATTATTCAAGTCCGTTTTTAACCGATGAACTTTTCATTCGTATGTTTCAGGTAAGCTTCCATGGCCATCACACGCCACTTGGCATTTTCATACACATATACCTATTATATTATAAACGCACCGCTGGCCGCACACTCATGGGTAAGTAGCCGAGTAAGATTGATCGAATCGACTAATTATACGTGCGATATATATACACTTTATGTATATATAAAAGAGACGTGTCGGAGCTGTAGGGGGAAAGCGAGCTGACGTCGAAAGAGAGAGAGAGACGAGAAAACTTGCTTGGATTACTTTATCGCTGCCTTGAGCTGGCTGAACTGCAGCAGTAGCAGCGGCGTACGACACTCGACTTATCCTATTTAACGCGTTTTATCATTCGACCAAGCTTGATCCGATGGAGGGAAGATAAAAAAGAAAGAAAGAAAGAAAGAGAGTAGAGGAAAAAAGAAAGGAAAAGTATACGAGCCGGATATATAAACGTGTCGGTGCTGCCGCATGCATAACGTGCCATATATATATATTATAGTATATAGAGCGACGAACTATTGAATCAAAGCTTCCCGTATGAGCAGTATAAATAGAGCTCCCTGCGTATAAGATAAGCAATTCTATATCGTCGTCGTCGTCGGCAACGATGTCGCGTGGCACTTTCATGAAATACTTATCGGTTTGGATCGCTGCATGTATAGAGAGAGAGTCAGAAAGCACACTGCAAGCTCGTACATCTATAGCATAGAGGTGCGAGAAAGTTTCCTCATCGTCGTTGTCGTAGTCGTCGTCGTAGTCGTTGCTGCTATTGGAGGAAAATAGGCGTGAAAAATTGTGTCCCGAGACTCTCTCGCACACACGTGTATACATGCATCGAGACGATTTTCCTCTTCTTCTTCTTTTTTCTTCTTTTTTCCGTCGCTCCTTTCTCACGTAGCAGCACAACGCACACAAGCGGTAATAAATATAAAATATATCTATACACCGATCACGGGTCGCGAGCGCGATTGATTTAAGCTGCGGGATAATACACGGGCCGATAAAAGTAAATCAAATCTCGAGTCGATTCCTCGATCGTCAGCGTTAAAACTCGGCTAAAGAACAAGTTTTCTCCTCTATGATGATATTTGCTATACCCCCGTGTTAGTGCTGTCTATACGCAGTGCAGGCCGGGGCATATAATGCAAGTTCGCTTGGGGAGAGAGAGAAGCGTTAATTACTTATAACCCTGGGCACTTTGTTCGCCGCAAGCGCCGCGCGCAAAAAGCTCGATGGTGGTTGGTGCGCCGCCGCCGTCGCCCGTTTCGTCCACTCCTGCTGTACGAGTGTGCTTTATATATATATAATATATCTATAGTCACTTCTGCAGACAAAGTTTTTGCATAATTCAAGGCATCAGTTTGAAAAGCTTGTGAGCTAGAGAGAGAAAGAGAGAGACGATAAGTTTGTATAAACCTTGAAGAGGCTTGACTCGTTTTTGACTCGGGGGCTACACACGTATAAACAGCTTCCCCCTGTTTTTCAATGCACTATATTATTTTTTTTTGTAAAGTCCGAAAATTGATTTTCTGTACAGTAGTACTGTACGCACGAAATAAAAGTCACGACGACGACGCGCGCCATACGCCCAGGGAAAAGAATATTCCAAAAAATGTTGACCTCTATTTCTTTTTTTTCCCCCTTTTTTCTTTCTTTTTTTTCACAAAGCTCATTCTTCCTCGACAACCTCTCTATCGTGACTATCTCTCTTGGGTAGAGGTTGCACAGCAGCGGCATAAAGAGTGCATGTGCAGTGCAGTGCAGCGCGAGGGAGGGAGGGAAAGGGCGCCGTGACTCGTGACGTTCAATTTCCTTCATAGCTTCGTGCCAAACTGGGCGATTTATACGATCGACTTTTTCGGAGGGAGGCACTAGGTGGTACTACTAGGCTAGACCGACCAGAGCGCTTACCAGTTTGCTGCTGCTGCTGCGCAAAAAAAGGAGAAATAGAGAAACTATTTTTCGGCTCTTAAGGGGATCTGCTGCTGCTGTGCGAACTATCCTGCGCAAAGAAACAATTAACGTTGTGTATGTATGTGTGTGCGTTACGAGAGAGGCTTGAGAAATAATATTTTATAGCAGAGAGAAAGTTTAAATTGGACGTCGATTTTTTTTCTTTACTTTCGAATTGATGAAAAAAAAAATTAAGTAGTACGAATCGTTGTTAAGTCGGACTGCTTTCACACATCTCCACGTAATACCTCAAAGGTTCGGCGTTCATTCGTTTTATTTATTCCGCATATAGGCCTCGCGTTGCGTAACTTACGTTAAGGTTAATTATCCTAATTCGTGCGAAAAAGTTTACTTGAAAATTTGTTCTCGCGAGCGCTTCATAACCTCGAGCGCGCGTGCAGCAGCAGTAGCGGGCAACTTGTCACGAAGTAGGAAAAAAAAGAAGCGACTCAAAAATCTCTCGGACTAACAAAAAGATAGGTGAAAAAAATAGAATAAAAAAGAAAATAAGGTAGAGTGAGAGGAGAGAGAGCACAGGGCGGAAAAGAGAGGAAGAAGGAATTATAAGGGAAGAACTTTAAAACTCTTGCAAAACTGGGTATGAAAAGTTTGCTCTCTCTCTCTCTGCTCTCTTTCGTCCTACTCACTCACGGCATCGAAAAGTTCTCCCACCTTCTCTCTCTCTCTCTCGTGACGCTTGCCTCGGCTTCTCGCTCGCTCGCCATGGGCCTTTGGGGTAATACATACGGTATAGTGTTGAAAAATTGCCGAAGCGTCGAGGAACTTTTGAATAATTATCATCGGGACGCGGCGCTGGCGCTCGCTCGCTCGGTCGCTTGCTTGCCAAGGCAGCTGCTTGACGCCGCCACGCCGTAACGCTTATATGTAGGCTGATATATCGGTGCGCTCGGGCAGGCAGAAAATTGGCCGTCTAGCTAGCTGGGTAAGTAAGTTGGACGAGGTTGAAGCAGCCAAGCAGTAGCAGTAGTAGCAGCAGCAGCTCGTCGATTATCTAATAATCTACCTCTCTCTCCGCTGGGTTGGTGGGTGGGTGGTCTGAGAGCGAGAGAAATTGCCTTTGCGCGCCTCGACGAAACACATATCAGCACGGTTATCATTATATCTATAATCGAGATATATATTATAAGACACTCCAGATGATTATAATTCGGTGACTAGGTTGGGTGAAATGACTCGATAAACGATCGATTAATTTTTGGCTCTCCGCAGAGAAGATTCTCTGCGCTCGCGAGAGAGGATTTACGACACGACGACGATGGCGTCGGTGGTGGAGGCGCGCGGATCGCTAGCTATATCCTATTATTGAGACATGCACGAGCCCGAAATCTCGCGGTTAATTTGCGCGGCGCCCCTTACATACATATATACGTATAGTAGTATGTATACGGTACGGTCGGCGAGATTAACGTCGCGCAATGTGCCGCACGTCGTACGGGTTAATGATCCTTAAATCAAGCCGTAGTTATAATGAGCTGCTGCTGGAGGGCTGCTGCTGCTGCTCTTGTATTGATAACGTGCCGTACGCTACGCCTGTTGAGGGAGTTTCCTTCGGAACGCGCGTAATAATTATGGCCTTGCGCACACACATACACATACACATACACATACACATAAACACTGCAGTTCGTGTCGTGATACCTTGGCGCTCGCGGGCTTGTTAATCAGAGCTGCACCTCTAGTCGAGTCGAGTCGGCGGGGGGCTGCCTTTACACGTATACGCATTAACAAAGGATCAACACAATGCATCGCTACCTACTACTCGGGTGTCGACGCGCCTCTGCTGCCGAGGAGGTAGAGAGAGAGAGTAAAAGATATATACGTACTATAGACTCTCTCTCTCTGTTCGGCGGGTTATGGATGGCGTTCGCAGATATCGACAGCATCTGTCTATGGCACGCATAATATTGGCACATATAACATTGCTGCGCGCATCGAGCAGCTCTGCTGCACACGTGGCATACGTACACACGTAATAGTAGAGAGAGAGAGAGAGAGAGAGCTGCAGAAGTGGCATATCTTTCTTTCTTTTTTTTTGTTTCTCTTTACCAGTGCCAAAAACGGCGCGCAACTATATCGCGCGCGCTGCTCCCGAGTCAAATCAAACGAAAGAGAGAGAGAGAGAAAGATTCGGCAACGAAGGATGTTAATATTTCGATTTTCTGTAACGCGTACGTGCGCCGAATAAACCGCGTACATGCAGTGTACTATGTATCGAGCGGCAGCATCAGCCCAACAAAACGTGTGTGCAGCGCCGCGCCACGCTGTATACATACTGCGTGCATACTGTCGATCTACGCTCGAAGAGGCAAGGAGAGAACTTATCAAAAGATTTTTTTCCCTGCTTCAGCCCTTTCTTCTTTTCGCTTGCTTTCTCTCGTTTACGTGTACGTACGTAGTATAATGTAAAACGCGTTACATGGACGTATACGTACGTATCTCGAGGGGCGCTTTCTCTCTCGACGCGTGAAATGCATCGTGACGAGAACGTCATCGTTTATATATATATAGTTTTCTCGACTTTGCGCGAGAAATCAGACTAAATTACCGTTGATATAATTTACCGTATAAGCTAGGTATCCACGTGACAAAAGTCGTGAGTGTATATAAATGTACACTACCACTGCAACGAGGCCTGCTGCTCTGCATTTCGACAATTACCCCCGCAATGATGGCCTTGCTTACTTGCTTGCGCGCGAGCTAGCTCGAGCTCGCTCCTCGAAACTCTAAACGGCATCAAGAAGTGGTCCGCAAGTTCGATATCTAGCTCTCTGCCTGTATACAGTTGCCACGATGCAAGCACAGCAGCAGCAGTAGCAGCACTTCTATGCCGTCCACGTTCTATTATACGCCTTGGCAAACTCCGACTCTCCACGCGCGACGGCAGCGGTGCAGTATCATCGAAACAAGCGCGCTAATTAACGCTCTCTCTTGCAACTTCCAAAGTCAATTCGTCGACCTCGCTGCGCCTCGTTAATACCGAGCCTCGTGTATCGTAACGTTTTAACGTAATTATATCGATATTTTCGGGGCGAGTCTTTCTCTCTCTCTCTCTCTCTCTTGGGTGTATATACGGGATCTTTTTCCTTTTTTTTCTTCTCGTGCTTCGGCGTTGCGATATATTTACGGCTTGCGCGTTACGGCTCGTTAAAAGGAGCAACGTCGGGGTGGGCTTGAGTATTTTACAAAAAAAAAAAAAGAAGAGGAAGAAGAAGAGAGACAGAGAGAGAGAGAGAGAGAGAAGAAAGAAAGAGAGGAAAAAAAACGAAATATACGAGGGCAATTGCCAGCGAAGCTTGTTAACGCGCGGACTATACGCGCGCGCTGCGGTCAAGACGATAAAGTCCCGCAACGAGATTCTAGGTCAGCCAAGAGTAGTTATACGTTCAAGACGGTACCTACTCTCTCTCTCTCTCTCTCTCTCTCTCTCTCTTCACACACACACACACACACAGTTTCCGACACTCACATATATACAGACACATCTTTACACATTATGGTGATTTTATCGGTAATTTCGCTCTCGATTACGATTTTTCTCCTCCTATCGGGACGCGCATGAAAATTCTTGCTCGGTGGGGGATTTAATCTTTTTTTGCGGATCTAAAGTTAATGAAAGGCACATATATAAAACTGCGCTTGTTGACGAGTTTGTATAGCCTATGCATGATTTATATAAGTAACTCTCATGAATTAGAAATAGAGCTTTTAATATTAAAATATTTTGATTGCCGACAAATATTTCTTCGCGTTATCTATCCTTGTTTGTCAATTCAAAGGAAAATATTGCCACGCGCGCGTAAAGCAATTGAATTGTTAAGCCCGACAAGTGGCAAAGGAGAAAAGTAAGAGAGAGAGAGAGAGAGAGAGGGCGAGGTGAGAGCGAGCGACCAGAGGAAGAAGAAAATGTTCTACTATAAGGTCTCGTGAATATTCTGATGACGAAAATTTTCTCTAATTTAATTTCGTACAATTTCGGAAGCTGCTGCTACGGGCAGCAGCAGCAGCAGCAGCAGTTGTCATGAAATCGTCGCTCTAAATTCTTAGAATAGTGACGCACGGAAAACTTTTCTTTCTCTCTTTCACTTGACTTTTGTAATGTTAGAAGTACACTTGACCTCGTTCTCTCTCTTCTTCTCTCCCACCAGCAGAAGCAGAAGCAGCAGCAACGGGACGACGGTGGTACAGTGGCGTACGGTACTACGGCTGTATGCGCTCGAGACTTTTCTTATATACGAAAACTTTAAGGGATTTCTTCATCCGCGAGCATTCAAAACAATTAATGTTTCTTTAAAAAGTCGAGATTTACATTAGTTTTACGCAACTCTAGCGGGGGCGGCGCAGTTTTATTTTGATTTTTCTCTGGATCCTCGCTGCTTCTTTTTTTTTCTTTCTTTCAAGCGAAATGACTCGCGTGTATTACTGCGCTTCTGAGAGATCGGCAAAAAAATACTACCATCTTCGTGTCCAAAGCTTATTTTCTTTTATCTCTTAACGAATTTTTAGTTTCAAAACTACTCTCATTACGTCGAATTATGGACTGGGCCGAGGAGTTTTATTTTTTTTCATTTTATTTTCGGGACCCCGCGAGTAGCCGAGTAAATTTACATCTTGATTAATTGCGAATGCTCGGGCTCTGACTTGCACCCGCTCTCTCTCTCTCTCTCTCTCTCGAAATCTCATCAAAATTTTGAGAAATTAGGACGCATTACTGAGTATGACAGTCTGTCATTAACTTTAAAAATAACACACTTGCCTTTTGCCTTCTCCCCCTCTCTCGGCGTGGGCTTGGCCCTCCACACCCACGTACATTCGTTTGAAAGTTCGTCCAAACTTCGATTAGGTCTACACCTTGTGCTCCGGGAGAAACTTACTCCATCAACTCCATTAACGAGCTTCTCTCTCTCTCTCTCTCGTCCGAGGCGCGCGTTATAAATGACTGGCAGAAAAATGAACTCAAACTCCAAAAAAAAAAAAAAAATCTTGGACGGCAGCTATGATCGTTACAATCCTCCTCCTTTACCTTCGGCAGTCAATAATTGCACTTTTACGGCGTGCGGTAGATTTAACTAATTCCTTTCAATCGCGATCATGTTTTCTCCGTGTTTACTTATCTTCTCGATCTCGAGTAGTAGTGGTAGCGTGTCTATGTATATATATTTTTTTAATCGTCTCGACGTATACCACCACGCGGTTCATTGTTCATTTAATATTGTGCCCGCGCCGAATCATTACACAGATATAAACGTCGTGGAAAAAAGCCGTAAAAATAGCGATATACGGCCCCGCAGCTGCTTATAAACCCGTTCTCCCCCTGCCCCGACGTTCCTGAGAAAAAAAAGGGATTGCGCGCGCGCTGCGTCGTAAAAAACGTCGACGTTAAAAGAAAAAAAAAATATATATATATAAAATACACCTAGTCCTCGTGTATGTGACTCGCAGGCAGTACACAGTCGGTATGGTCCCCCCTAATGCAAGCGCACGCGAACGTCTATATAATATAAAGTACGTGCGTGCCTGTGTGTGTGTGTGTGTGTGTGTGTGTGTGTGTGTGTGTGTGTGTGTGTGTGTGTGTGTACATGTTTGCTCGCTCGCAGCCGTAATTAACCCTCGATGCATGCACCAATATATGTATACAACTCGATACTGCATGTATATACAGTTTTTGTATGAGTGCGTGGGTGTGTATGTGTTTCGCGCACGACTCGTGCTTATACCGCCTTATGAATATGCGGGCAAATTTAAAACGAGCAGTTTGTGTCTCCCCCACTTTTGGAGCTGCAGCAGTTTTTTTCTTAGTATACTACTATGCACGTATATATATGTGTGTGTGTGTGTGTGTGTGTGTATGAAAAGCGACGAAATACCTTATTTATTAACGGTGCACGAGTGACTTGACGTTAGCCAACGACATTTTCTTCCTTTTTTTATTATTATTTTTTTTATGTCCGCTCTTGCTTTCTCTTTCTTTCTCGACTTGCTTGGTGTATATGTGTGTGAGTGCTTGCTTGTGTGCGCGAGCGTCCGTGCATAGAATTTTTCAGAAAATGAGATGATTGTCGGTTAGTATGAGCAAAAAATTGTCGTATAACCTTGTTTCGCGAGGCAACGAAAATTGCTGCATAATTATTCGTTCTTACGCGAGCTCTTGTATGCGCGCAGGCTACTGTATATTGTGTAGAAAGCAAAGATAAGGTGAGCAACGTTTTTAAAAAAAAAGCGTCCATTGACTTTTTTTTGTTCGATTTTAACATTATCCCTCGGTTACGAGAATACGTAAATGTCGAGCGTTTGCGCTTAGGGGTGGTGGTTACGTGAACTGTCGTTAATAAACTTTCGTTGAGTTTGAGTTTTCGGACCATTTAGAATAATATGGTTAATGTTTTTTTTAGTCCCATTATTTCCATCATTGACTCTTAAATGGAGTATAGCAATTTCAGATGAAGGAGGGGGATATATAAATTAAATTATAAATGAAATAAGATGAATCGTTTCAATAGAAATTTCCGATAGAGTTACCAATACCTACTTTAGAGGTATATTTTATGTACACTCTCAGGTGTTACATTTAGAAGAACCGTGTACTCTAAATACATAGTTGTACCGGTAGATGGCGTCGGACCAATTTCAATTCCCGCAAGAAAAATACCGCGCTTAACTCCATATAGCCTTCTTATCCAAGTCTCTGCAAATAAACAATTTGCAATTTAATTCAATTGTTTTCATGAATTTTAGTTTTTTTTTTTCAAATAAATTCAGAGTCATATCCACTCCGAATATTTCAGAATATTTTGGAGTTGCGATTCTCGATTTTTTCTCGCCCGACGACTCCTATTTTCAAATATTCAGTAGTATATTTAATTTATTTTTATTATTTTCGACGATTCAAATCGGTGATGTTATTCGATGCCGAGTGCCGAGATAGATATCGGTTACGTGCGCGTCTGATGTTCTGACTGTGTTGACGTTGGATTGCTGACATTTCGATGTTATTGTCACCGTTACAATCGGGGTTTGTGCCTGCTGTGGCCTATACTTCCGATGGTGATCGAGTGAAGATTTCCTTTGCCAATTAACGGGTATTTCTGCCCGGATTGCTAGGAAACTCCGACTCTTGGGTAGGCTTTGGCTTGGTTTAGGTGGTGTTTTCAGCCTCGACAGCGACGCCTTCTACACTATTCTCCGCCCGTTATCTGCTATCCAAAGGACTTGCCCCGGAGCTCACAGAATACTTTGGGTAGTATATTCGGCATACCTTGACACAAGTCTCCCGATTTCTTCCTCCAGACATCTATCCTCGTCATAGCATCGACTAGACCGACGACCCCCTCGCAGTCCGCCGTTGAAAGCACTACTAGGTGTTGCTGTAGTCGTGTCTCGGCGTAGCCAGTTTCCTCCATTTTCGTCATCCTCGGCTTCGGTCTCACTTATTGTACGTCCTACGGCACCCAGGCACTTATTGTAATTTTCGCGGTTGCATTTTACCTGCAATAGCGCGTTTATTCTTTACTTATGCCTGTTTAGCACTACTCAACGCACGTCTTATGCTATCCAAAAAGAATTGAAAACTCAATTCTCCCGGAGCTCACACAGTGTGCGTGCTGTCGCCACGACAGACAGTAGTATAGTGAATGCGATTTCTCGATTTTTTCTCGCCCGACGACTCCTATTTTCAAATATTCAGTAGTATATTTATTTTTATTATTTTCCAAATTATGTAGTGTACATATAATATATAATTTACAGACTCTATACATATACTAAGTTACACAATTCATTTATATTGTGCCCCATGCACAAGAGAGTTTCATTTTCAGTTGCCGTTCGTGGTTGGGCCAACAGGTATGCCTCAGCGATGTCCAGCTCGTCCCTTTTCCACGTCGTCATCTTCGTAAAAACTCACCCTGTGCTTCTTAGGGCACCCAGGCACTATGTACGCAACTGCGCAACGATGGGCAGCGTTCGCGTAATCACGTTGCACCCGTTCAGCACTACTTAACGATAATTTTGCTATCCAATAACAAGTATATGTCACACTTGTCACGGAGCTCACAATTTCTTCGTGCTGCCTGCTCGGCAGCTCAAGTAGTATTTTTTTTAGTTTTAGTAGTATGAATTTAGTTTTTTTTCAAATAAATTCAGAGTCATATCCGCTCCGAATATTTCAGAATATTTCGGAGTTGCGATTTTTCGATTTTTTCTCGCCCGACGACTCGTATTTTCAAATCTTCAGTAGTATAGTGGTAAGTATCCCCGCCTGTCACGCGGGAGACCGGGGTTCGATTCCCCGCTGGAGAGTTCTTTTGCTTTTTATTTATAAAATTTTAATGAAAATTGGAGTAATTTAAATTTTTATCATTTTACTAAAAAATCCATAAAAATTATTAAAAATTGATGAAAAATGAGGTTGTGTTTTTGGATTTTTATTAAAAACCATCAGAAAATCTCAATTATCTGACTTCAGATTGTGGTTCAATACATAAAAATATGTATATTTTATAGGCGTAAAAATTTATCGTTCACAAGAACCCTGGCAGATATATTTAATATAAATAATGGCTTAACATATCGAATAAATGAACATTTAAAACTTTTTGACTTACGTTACAATTAATAGGTTTGTTTTTGGCATTTTATGTTATAATTATGTTACAAATATTAAGTGCATTTTAAATGATGTAAAAATGACAATTAAATTGCTCCAAAAAAGTTGGATCAGCTTTCAACTACTTTTAATAAGGCAATACGAGTTTAAGTTTCCACCACCAGATGGTGAGCACCTTTATCGCAGTTAATTCGCAAGTGGTAAAGTAAAAATAATTGTACAAATCATAGCGTGGTTTCAATAAAACTCAATATTCTTTTAGTGATTTCTTGCGCATTTTACCAGAGTTTTTTTTTATCTAATTTAATTTATTTTCTACATTGCAAAAGTAGAAAATTAAAATTAAAATGCAAAATAAGATTAGAGCATTTCATGGCTACAAAATGTTGAAAAATCGTTACATTGTTAGTCATTGAAAGTCTACTTCTAATGGCCCTTATGTCCAAGAAACTTTTTTGTTATCTAATAACAAGCCATGCAATGTTAAAAATTTCTAACAGGAAATACATAGGTCTTATAAAATCGGTCCTTTATAATCTTTTCTGTAGCCGTAATGAAATGAAATATTCATATAGAATAATTTTTCTTCAAACATAATTTTCAATGTACAAGGATATTTGAATTTCGAATTTGAAAAAAAATAGTTTCTTGCAGTGATTTTGTAAATTAAAAAATAATTGCGATAGGTTACTAAAAAATCAATCAACCGCTTTGCTCGTGTTAAATTATCCAGTCATCGCGATTTTTCGTTCCGATAGTTGTCGCAAAGTATTAAACATTGGTGGAATTTCGGCCGAATGGCTCTTGGACCACACGTACAGGCAAATTCAAGTAAATAATATATATATATATAGCTAATAGCACATATTACTAGTTTCCTTGAACAATGAAAGCCCATACAAGTTGAGTCCAGCCAAGGTAAAAAAGTTTTCGGGCATTGCGCAGAAAATAAGAAGAAGAAGAAAAAACCAAGAATAGAAAAGGGACAAGAGTAGGAGGAAGAAGCAAATGCGAGAAAATCGTGCCAGTCGATTGTAGATGCCGCGTACAGGGTACAAGACGACGGCAGGAATTTCGTTTCTCATACGTAGCGTAGGACGAAAAGCTGCCACCACCGCTTCTACTCCTCCCTCCTCCTCATCCCCATTCAGCCTCGTATACATACCGTGAATAAGAAAGCTCCTTATGCACGCTCGAAATGTTTTACTTCCAAGTGGAGTATAGAGGCGCGCACCAAGAGAGTACGATTGTTGGCTTTTGTTTGCAATTTTCCCTGTGCCTATAATGCGAGATAAAGACAGAGCGAGAGAGAGAGAGAGAGAGAGAGAGAAAGAGAGCTGAATAGTACGTATAGGAGAGCAAGGACACTTCTTATCTCTTTATTGCGAGTGAACGCACGCGGGCCAGTCGAGGGGTAAAAAGGACCAACTCGCGTACGAAAAAAGAGAGAGCTAGTTACTAAACGTTCGAAATTTGAATGGTAATGTTGCCAAGGTTACCCCGACCCACCATCATCATCGACGACTACGATGATTACAGAGATCGCAGCGCGCCTGCGATTTGACATTTTTCGTCTGTGTGTGTGTGTATCGTAGCTACCACACAATGCGCCCAAGTACGATTTTGATTGAGCGCATTCGAGAACTCGCGAATCGTTTAACTCGATGCATACATGTTTTCTTCTTCTTCTTCTTCCTCTACTTTTTTTTCTTACCTATTTATATGATGCAGCAGACTCCATTGAAATGAAAAATAAAAAAAATAAAAAAGGGGCAAAATCAGAGCAGCTGCAGCCACCAGCGCACGTCACCGATTTAAATGTAGAAATTCGACAAATAAGAATTCCAGCTAGCTCGCTAGTAGATACGTGCGTGCACGCGTAGGGTAATCCTTTTGTATTTTCTTTACAATATTGTCTCAAGGTTGGGGGGGGGGGGGGGAGAAATAAAAAGGAAAATTTCCAATATAAACCCAGAGAGTAGAGAGACTCTGGAGTAGGTAGTCCACATTTTCCAAGGTATACATACACAATCTTTCCGATCTCAATTTTCGTGCTGTAGCATCATCATCGATTCGCATTCACCTGGCGTACCATAGACTGCCACTAGCTACTGCTGCTGTTGATGCTGCTGCTGCTACTGCTGCTATTGCACACACACTGCGGCATACATTCAAGAAAGAGCGCCGAGAGAGAGAGAGAGAGAGAGAGAGGCCAGGTGGGGTTGGATGACGTAGAGCCCTATTTCGCTGCGCACATGAGAGAGGAGCTCGCTGCTACTCTTTCTAAAGCTTCGAGCTAGTAGAGGTAGCAGTCGTACCTGGTGTATACGTAGTTGTGGAAGAAAAAAAGAAGACCTTCGAGGACGATCTAGTTCTGCCTGAAATTAAGGGGATGAAAAAAAAATATATAGTATAGTCGGGGTCACGAGTGCGGGTACACGATAGATAGAGAGAGTCAGGCCTTTTTCTTTTCGCTTCACGGCAAAACGACGTATTTGCGCTATGTAAATTTGCAGCTGCAGCAGCTCCATTCGTGGTCAAGACTTTTTTTTCTCTCAACCTCTCTCACTCCCTTTTCTGCGCGCACGACGATTGATATCTCGCGAGCTGAAACTTTTGAGCGATTTCAAAGTTATGTTATTACGACTGAAGAAAAATCAGACAACGAGTCGAGTACCCTCGCATATAAATGCTACATCAGCTGCTGCTGCTGCTGCGAGTCGTCCTCGATGTCGTTTTTCGACCATTTTATCTCTCTTTCTCGTTCTTACTCGGGCCCTCTCGGCTGTTTTATTGTTCTTCGTTAGATATAGCAGCGGCGGCGTGGGGGTGGGTAAGTAAGGGGGGGTAAATTTTCTTATCCGTCTTCGTTGCTGCTGCTGCTGCTGCCGCCGCTGCTCCTCTCATCTTTTCGATTGTCACGCAAAAACTTTGCCAACTCCATTATCCATCAAGTAGTGTAGTAGTAGTACCTTTACCTTCGCTTCACTCTCCCTCCTCCCTTCGTGCGCGCGTCTTTTAAAGGCGTGTATATAATGTATATCTATTATTATGCTTACCAAATTAGTTCTTATATAAGTGCTGGCTCTGTACTGCTGCTGTGCTACTCTTTCTTTTCTGCTACTGTTGCTGCTGCTGCTCCAGCTCCAGCTGCTGCCTCGTTCTCTTTTATTATTTGAACTTTCGTATGTACTTAGAACGCAAGTTGGCTGTCTTCCGCTTTTAAATTCTTCTTATAAGGCAGCAACAGCAGCAGAAAACTTGTTACTCGGACGATCTATATATATGTTCCATCGACGATTATACACCACTTTTGCAGCGAGCCAGAGAGAAATTTTATAAGGAAAATCAAAAGGAATCGTAATTCTCGTGTATTTATCTACGTTCATCGCGCGCGCAATTTTATTTATTTTTTTTTCATTCGTTCCAATGAAAAATCCCAAAGTAAATGAGCATAATCTTGAAATATACGCGGCGCAGCGGACGACGTCGCCGCGGCAAAGGTACAAAATCACCGCGCGGCACGATATAAACAGATTTGGCGACTCGCGTGTTATAAAAAAAATTTCTTTTTTCCTCTTTTACTTCGCCATACAAGGGAGGGATAGAAGATTTATCTTTCATCACACTTTTACTTCTACATACACACACGCGTCTTTGCTGGTGCTGCCGCCGCCGCTACCTTATACCTGCAGCGGGTGTACGAGAGTATGAGCTCGTAGTTAATGTTCCCTTTATTTTTTTTCACTTTATTTGAGCTTGATTTTTTCGTAATGACCTTTCTCCCTTCCTCCGCGCGCGGGGGGCTTTTTATTATGCCTCTGCGTAGACGATAACGGCCTGTGCCCGCGCTTTAAAGGTGCAGCTTTTTTTTTTTTTTTATATACTTTACCGCACACATGCACTGCGCCGTTACTTTTGGAAGTTTATTAAGATTTAGTGCTTGTTGCGCAAAATATTTCTCGAAATACCCGCTACCAGCTCAGTTTCAATGAATTTCGCCCTCTTATTTGCCACAAAAAGGGTTAAAAAGAAAAATAAATACCAAAAGAGAGCGAAAAAACATCACTTGACCCGCTCTTGCAATGCTGCGGAACGGAGGCGACGATCAATTTATCAAGATCACAAGCTTCTTAAAAAGGGCCGCGCGCACGACGATCCACTTGTCTTTTCATCCGTATAAATCTCACAAACACGACGTAAACACATGCCTTACACAGGCGAAAGAAATCCCACTTATATACCTTTCCTCTCGATCTGCTCTCTCTCTCTCTCTCTCCTCGAAGAGTCGGAAGCCGTGCGCGCGGCGAGGTAAGAGCCGCTGGAAAATAAAAATAAAGAAAAGAAAAAAAAGAAAAGAAAAAAATCCGACTCCAAAGGGATATCCGAGGCGCGAGCAACACCCTGAGACGTGTCTCATTCAAAAGGACATTACCGTTCGTTGGCAGCGTTGAGAGGGGAAAATCCCACCATTCTCTTCCTCTCTTTCTCGATATCTATTCCTTCTCTCTCTCAGCCCCTTTTTTTTATTCGCGCACAACTGCTTCTCTCTCTACTCGGCTCGTCGTTGGCTATAAGATTGATCGGTAAAGCTAATCCGCGCGCGCGTTGCTACTACTGCAACGACAAATGAGGGAACGCGAGCGAGTGAGAAGCCTGTATACGTATACATATATGTATCAGTCATTAGATCGGTGTAGCGGTTCTTCGCCTTTTTTCAATCGGCCTCGCGAGGACATTTGTCGTTAAAATTCGACCGGATGCATTAGTCGATGTGACGTTGATTTATTGGACCCCTGTACATGTAGCGAGGGTAATTTGTTGATAAATAAATTCGAGCTCATTGGTAAGGGCTCAAATTCAATAATTTTGAAGAATTTTTCTTTTCGATAATTGAGAACAATTTAATCTTACCTTTCTCAAATTTGTTCAGTGTGTAATTTGAGCTTCAACGCCGAAGTTCTGCACGGTTCTTTAGTACATCAACTTTTGAAGTTATCGATCCACGTGTAGGTCTTTCACATCGGACAGGTAGTTTAATGCCAATGTATTCAATACGAGATTTTGCACAAAGTGACCCGATATTTCGGGTGAAAAATTGAAAACGTCGAGTTATCGAAAAAAGTTTATCAAATTTCGATTTCAAGGTAGTAGTACACCTTTCGCAGGGCTCGCGTCCAAATGATCTTTGAATATCGCCGAAGCATAAAGGCAGTCGCGACTACTATACTCCGCGGCGATGAATAAAATAACAATCGAAGAGAGAGAGAGAGAACTTATTATCTATAGGGAATCACCGACGATAAGCTCATTACGTCGGTTTCAAGTTCTTATCATTTGTCGGCGCGATGCGCGCAATGGAAAAATCAGACTGAAACGATGGGCTAATCATCGAGTATCCCTTTTAGCGGCTTCTACGACGACGACGACGACGACGACTCCGAACTCCGACTCCGACGACGAGTATATATACACGGTCCAATTAGCCTCTTGCTCAGTGACCTGAGTATTACCATTGCCTTTTCTTCTTCTTCTCTCTCTGTCTCTCCTCTACTACTGCTGCTCTCCCATCTCGGCTAATTGGCGCGACGATAATGCACTTCCAATTCTTCTTCTGCTATTGCCGCCTTTTTTCTTTCTCTTCTCTCTGTCTCTCCTCTTCGCTGCCTTCTGTTTTCGCTCGATCGGCTTCCTCCTCCCTCCCCCACCGACGACGTCGACTTTTGTGTCCTCCACGCTCTCGCGAGAAGCAGCAGCAGCTCCTTTTTTCTATCTCCTTGTAGATTTAATGCGTGGAAAATTCTCTTTGACTGATTTCATAAAGCTGCTGCTGGCCTACGCGCCCTGCCCTCTCTCTCTCTCTGAAAATTGTTCAATGAAATATTTAACCGTGTATTATATGGATGAGAGTTGGAATGGGAGAGCCGAGAGAGCAGCTCAAAAGCCAAAGAGATAAATCACGCGTGTTTTTCCTTGCCTACTGCGCTGCATCCTGACAGAAGTGAGTCGAGCGATATCGATTATCGGCTACTCTGCGGTTTGGAAAAACAGAGTCCTCCTCTCTCCTCTCTTTGTCCTCGATGTAATAAGGAATTAAATAGTCAAGAAGCCGCCGACGCCACCGCCGCTTCTTATATACCACAAAGGTGCAGCAGTGCACGCGAGGCGAAGTAAAGAGTCGAGCTCTAGCTGCCGGCGCCAGTACAAAAGCGTTTTCTTTTAATCGTTCGCTTATTTCCTTTCGCTAATCTCTATCTTTCGCTCGCTCGCTTCTCAAAGAATGAGAATCTTTTAATTGCATTCCGTGCCAATTTTTCTCCGAGTGCCGACGAGCTAGCTGCTGGCTTTTCTCTCTTCTCTCGTTCTGCTTTCTCTCTCTCTCTCTCTTCTTGCCCCACCGCGCTCGACCAGCAAAAGAAATGTGATGATGCAAAAAAGATGACCAAGGAAAGAAGAAGAAGGGGGCGAGGCGGAGGGAAAAAAAACAACAATTTTTTTTTGTTCGCGGACGCTTGAATTGAAGTCCCGTTGTTGGAGGGCGGGCGGGCGGCGAATAATGACTCGCGTTCGTATTATATGGAGGAGGAAGAAAAAAATGCGTGGAACGATGAAATGGCATATCCCTCTAGAGAGCACGGCGCGCGATCTATATATAACTTGTATATCTGATCTGCGAAAGCTAAATTGCTTTTCAAACTGCCGAGACACTTCTAGGAGTCAGAGAGAGAGAGAGAGAGAGAGAGAGTTATAATAGAGGCTCGGCGCTCTGCGGAAAAATAACAACTGTGTATATAGGGATGGTGTTTTTATTATATATGCGTATCGCAACGCGTGATTTAGGGCTGAGACTGAAATTAATCTGAAAAAAAGATAAGAAAAATAAAATAAGTTCGATACAAAGGCGCTTCGATGAGTTAATTATTCTGGCAATTAGCCACGAATTCTGGTCAGCTGTTTATCGTTTAAGCATGATCGCTCGCGTGTCAAAATCGTGCTTAGATATACCATTATTTTCATTTTTCCACTTGCAGATTTACAGAAAAGTACTCGCCACCTAGTGATAAAGGCCGAAAGTGGTAAATATCGTACTTGAATTAAGTGAATTTTTTGAAACAGTCTCTTTCAAGAAATTTAATAAATGCGCTATAAAACTTGTAACAAAAAAATCGCTAAAAACAAGTCAATTATAGTCGCCTTACGTTTTAAAAACTTTAAATTGTCATTTTTTTGTTATTCGGCCATTATTTAAGTTGAGCACGTGTACCAAAGCTGATTCTAAAACCACTGATTCTTTGTATTTTTCTCCGTAACGTGAATCATTTTCAATAAAAAAGTTGGCAAGGATTTTTGAATAAAATAAATTCAAAATTGAAGCTCCAAGGCTCACGATATCAAAAGAAAAAAATGTAGCAATTCTTTTCCTCTCGTCAGGAGTACGCAAAAAACCTGTTGGCTACGGATCCGTGACCCGAAGTGCTGTAACGGTCTCCTTGTTATACCGTTTGCAGCGGTAAACACAAGTACAATATGAAGCATTTAATTCGGCAACAAATCGAAATGTAAACACAGCGAGGTCGGGGCGGCCTCTCTCGGCCTTCCCTTACTCTTGTTATCATAGCCGCTTACATCAACCCCTACCACGCTGGATTTACGCGTTCCAGGCTCTTCGGAATTATAAACGCCTTATACACAGCTGTGTGTATGTAAACAACGCGAATGTGTATACACAGCATACTCGAGCGCATTCATTCCTCGCGAAGAGTAGCTTTAGTTCGCGATGCACACACACACTCCACACATACATTTACACACAGCTAAAGTCTCGCAACTCTCGTTAGCGCGTGGGCTTGCGCCGAGGTTCGTTCTTACAATGTGTATAGTATATAAGCTCGCGAGAGGGAGAGTGAGCCAGCTCTGTGTGTTTACACGGCTCGAGACTCTGTGGGTAGAGTAGCAGCAGCAGCAGCAGCAGCGCGGCGGCAACGAGCCGAGCTTATAAACATATTTCGTATCATACACACGCGGTCGTGTGTACAAAGCTAACGAATGTTTCGAGTTACGGCGCGCTTATATATCGACGATTATTTTCTTTCAGGAAAAGTAACATTTTTTTCACTCGGGTATACAGGAAAGGAAAACGATTCTTTTCTCTGCGGCTGTACAATTTGTCCTCGTTACCGATGCGCGCGTACGGCAAGTGCGAAGACGTTTCGACGTAGTTTTTTTTTTTTGTACGCGAGCGCTGGGCGCAGATATCTATGTGGGAGTTCGCTCGGTGAGGGCAAGGGGGGGAGTAACGTACTCTGCATAAGCAAAAAGGCCAAAAGTCCAAAAGTGAAAAGAGTCCAACGAGTTTTTGCCGCTCCGCTCTCTTTCTCTATCTGCCGGTGCTCAGTCGAATGAATCGATTCACCAGCTCTCCGTAGGAATTGCTGCAGCAGTACGGCTGCACACACAACTTTCCTCGACGTTCGCTCGCGAGCGCGCGCGGGAGTGGAAGGAAAAAGGGCTCCCGTGAGAAATTCTCTCTCTCTCGCTCTCTAGGCCCCCTCGGCTTCTCCAAAAGTATATAACTACTATCTCTCTCTCTCTCTTCTCGACGAAGACGCGACTGCTGCACCTCTTCATTTCCTCGTTGTGTAACTTTCTCGGCGGCGATGCAGCCAAGCCGTATGAAAATATACGAGTGCGGCAAATATAAGCGCTGCGCGCGCCAAAAGTCTCCGTTTTCTCGCGGGAACTGTGAGAAGACCCGTTCGACGCGTGGTTATTATCAACCTGTGGATGTTGTTGTTGCTGTTTTTTGTCTGTTAAAAAAAGAGAGAGAGAAGATTCATTTTGCACGACGCGGACACGATCCATCACCTAACATTACCAAATAATATACGATTGACGAGCTTTCACGTGCGTGCGCACATACGCATATAATATGTATTTTTCTCCGCGCGCCGCCCGTGAAAGCTCGTTTGAAAAAGCGACCGACTCGACGTGGAATAACAGCTGCCTGGGCAAAAAACAAGCGTTAGGTATGTATATGGTGATGGTAGAGCCGGAACCGCGCGCGTGACGAGAGAAAGTGAGAGAAACGACGATGTACGACGACGACGACGACGACGACGACACTCATGCGGTATCAGCGCGGGTAGTAGCTCGGGGGGTAGGTCACCTGTCGTCGATCGATCTATCAGTCGACTCGACTCGACTCGACGCGCGGCGGCGGGGGGTGCTGTACTTACGTATTCGTTACCGCAAGCCCAATCCTTCTCGTTTGCCAGCTAGCTCCTGTCTTCTCTCCTCTTTTTTTCTTTTGCCGCTGCTGCTCTTCGAGCTCTCTTTCTCTTCTTCGTTCTTTATTTTTTGAACAGCTTGCGCAAGCTCGACTTTTTTTTCTATAAGTTTTATTTCGAGCCGCATCTCGACGACCTTCTCTCTCTCTCTCTTTTGTCTCCATTACGTCGCGTATACATCTCGCGCGCCGCAAGAGACTTTCGGTGATTCACGAGCTCTTCCTTGATTTACCCCTCCTAACGCACGCGTATGGCCTCCGATCGCGAGTTCATGCACGACTTCGTAGAAGGGGGTACTGCGCGCTAATTGCTTGGAGATTTTTTTTTTTTTTTTACTACTACAGGCAAAAAAGTAAGCCCACAGGTACCTTGCGTACTTTTAATATCGCGCGCAACGTGCAAAAAAAAGCACAGGGTGGCTCGCGTGCGCTACCCCCGCGTACTAGTAGTAGTGGGAAGGGAAAATTGACACGTAATAACCTATACGCGCGGCAGAGAGCAACGGGCAGATTTATCATCATCGGTATTAGCCTAGGCCGCGCGCAGCGCAGCGAGAAAAAGGGCTTTTGTGTACACGCCCCTCTCTTGTACAAGCTCGCGCTCGCTTCCTGCTACGTGTCGAGTGCTGCTGCTGCTGTTGTTGTTGTTGTCGTTTTTTTTCTCTTCCGTTTTTTTTTTGTTATCGAGCTTTTTCACGGATAACCTATACCAAACTCACGCGATCCGATCCGAAGTCGATCTTTGTACAGGAAAATTATCAATCGTTTTGCGCGCGCGAATTACGACGCTCTGCGCTGCGGCTTTAAATAATCGAGCTTTAGCTGTGTCTTACAGCGGCCTTACAGCAGCTAAGTTATAATATAGCATCGCTTATGTACTTATACTCCGTCGAAGTTGAAAAGTTTAATGATCGTTAAAAATAAGTTTCGCTCCAGATAATATCCAGCGCGCGTGCCTATACGTACACACACAAAGGGAGGCCCCCGTCTCTCTTTCTTTCTTTTTTTTTTTTTTTTCAACTCGACTCTTTTTTTCTCAAAGGAAAGTTTCGTGATCCCGGCATGCAGCGCGGCGCGCACTCTGTGCGTGCGCGTGAGATTCGTTGTCTACACAGCTAAATGAGGGAGCGCAAAATGCGAAAGAAAGAAAGAGTAAAGCAAAAAAAAAACAGTCTCGTCATCGTCCGATGTAGAGCCTCAACAACTGATAATATGCAAATTCTTTTCTGCCGGTATGGACACGCTGGAGGGGAGCAGGGGAGCGAGATATAATTATTCAGCGTTGCAGCAGAAGTTGGCGAAAAAAAAAAAATAAATAAAAAAAGCAAAAAAAATTAATAACCCGTGAGCATGCGACAGAGCAAAATAATTACGCACGTGAGTGTGTGTGTTTATGCCTCAAAAATGCTATGTTTAATCAAATAAGAAAGGCTCACGTGTGCGTGCGCGGGCGGGCGAGCTAGCTAGCTAGTTCCGACCTGCAATTAGTCCGACGATTGTTTGTTATACGTCGAATAATCTCTCCGTCTCGCTCTCTCTGGTTCTCTTCATGCGCAGAAAACTAGTCTGTAAAAAATAAAATAAAAAAATTAAATCTATCCATCGTCGAGAAAGAAAAAAATATCAGCTCGACGGCAGCAGAGAGATGTCAGCGCACGAAGGCAGAGAGAGAAAAAAAATATATAAAACGATAAAAGCCCCGTGAGCAAGAGCCGTGTCAAATTGAGGTAAACGTCTATGAAAACGCGAAAATAGATCCATCCTGTTGCAACTTAATCTCCTTCTTTTATCTATATATCAAGAATGTAAACGTATAATTGTACTTTTGTTTCTTCTTTTTTTTTCGCTTTCAAAGACATAGAGAGAAAGAAGAGAGAGAGAGAGAGAGAGAGAGAGAGAGAGAGAGAGAGAGATGGAAAGAAAGAAAAGGAGGAAAAAAGGAACTTCGATGAAGATGCGAAGCGAGAGTAATACGATTCTATATACGTAAAAAAGACGGGAAGGAAATCCAATCGGACGGACGAAAGAATCATCTCTCTGAGTGCCAGGCTTGGTATTTCTCTCTCTCTCCCTTTCTCTTCCTTTCTCTCCGAGTTCTGGATGTCTCTTTGTGGAGGGATGAATACTTTTGAATGTCTCGCATTTTTTTCTTGCCCGTCGTCGAAGGAGAGCTTGGCAATTAAATGCGTGTATTTACCAACTTCATATAATTGGCGTAACTATATTTGAATCTTCGCATGAAATTGGGCGACATTTTTCTCTTAAGTGAAAGGCAACGTGTCGTCGACGCAGTTGTAACCTCTCAACGGCACGAGATACAGGATGAGATCGATGAAATAATGTATCGACACGAGTCGAAAGATTTTCATCGGCGTAAAAGTAAACTACTCGCGGGTAAAGGTTCACCCCCGTACGCCTGCGCTAATAGTTTATGGATTGAAAATTCGATAATTTTAAGAGTATTGCCGATACGCCCATACGAGTATAAAGAGCAGCAGACGACTCCTGTACATGGGCATTATCACATGAAGCTTCTGTTAAATGGCATTAAAATTATTTGTTTAAATTTGCGATATTTGTGATGAACCAATGCAAATTTTTTTTAAAACCTTGCTTATGAATCAATGAAAAAATCAATGAAAAAATTAAATGACTATTAGAGCATTAGTTTTCAATCAAAACGTTTCTATTTGAATGTAAGCTTTGAACCAAGAGTTTCTCAATGTCAAAACTGTCAATAGTTCAATACGTTTTACATTTAAACATTACCGTGTTATTACACTTCATTTTTGAATTCTCATTAAAATTTTTTACATCATTACCCATATACGTGCACTTATATATAACGACGCATACGTAGAGAAGCCAATGAATCTTTCGTCGATCGAATTTCAGGCGCTCGAAATCTAGCTAAAGCTTGCACACATATATAGGTTTATAATTGATGCCGGAGAAAGTTACTCTTATAACTCCTTGCACTTTTTCTTTTCGCCTCGCTACAGTGTATACCTATGTATACATAAAGTGGATACGATGAAGCACTGCGCGATCACCCCCTCCCACATTATTGCTCCGTTAAAGCTCTTTTCTTTTTTGACGTTTCGTATCCTACACCCAAGGCCTGAGCATCCTTTACTTTATCTTTTTGCCAAGTTAGAGGATCTTTGTGTGTATCCGTATGATGAAGAGCAACAACGAAAAAAAAAACGAGAGGAAAACAACTCCTCCTCGAAATTTGTTTGATTTCCTTGCTGCTGCTGCTGCTCCTCGTTGTGTAAGTTAACTTTGGGCGAGCGATTGGTAATCCCGATCACGTTTTGTGTGCGTCGACGAGCAGCAGCAGCACAGCAGCAGCATCGACTCGCGAATCCACGTCGTCCTCGTCGTCCTTGTCCCTCGCCGGCTAACTATCGGAAAACTGCAGCAGCAGCGCGGACCATCCAGAACGAGCGAGGAGGCGAGGCAGCAGAAGAAATTGATACACACTGCAGGGCGCGCGTTACAAAAGGTGTGTTAACGTCGTGCAATGATCCTTCTTTTTCACTCTCTTCTTTCTTTTTTTTTTACTTTTTTTTTACTCTCTCTCTCTCACTAACTGCAACAAAGTACCCCGTGACGTTGCTTGCTGCTCGCTACCTCGGTGGTTGCTGCAAAGTCATGCACACGCTCGCCTCACCTCGCCTCGCTCGCTCGCTTGGCTTGCGCAACTTGGTGCGCTGGGGCTCATAATCTGCATAAACTATCGCACTCGAGAAGTAAAAGCCCCAGTTCCTCTTTGGGGGTTTCGTTTTTTTTTCACTCGTTTTCTCTCTCTCTCTCTCTCTCTCTCTCTCTCTTTATAATACTTATTTCCATTCCACCACCACTCATGAAAACGACTTATCATCCGCACGATGTTCCACTTTGCATACCTTTGATTCTTTTTCAACGATTCGCTCCATCTCTCTATCTCTTTTCCCTTTCACGAGCAAAGGATGAGTAAGAGCTTTTCCATCCTTGCTCCATAAAATATATATGGATCCTCTCTATCTTATGCTTAATTGGTCGACTCGTTACGTAATCTTTTGCCTCGCAGCAGCATCCTCGAGAGAGAGAATCCATCGCGTATATAGGCGCATATCAAAAGTATATATTATTTGTTTATCTTTGACTCGCCCCCCCCCCCATTAATACATTTTCATCGTGCCGCTGCATCTCCTGTATCGTCATCGTCATCGAGCTTGAAAACGTCATCGTCGTCGGAATTGAAAGCCCAAAAAAATCGTGCGTACATAACTGTAACCTGCACATACCTACTATCGGGGGGGTCTGGATATTATATTATTATATATATCGCGAACGACGCGGAGGGATATATATTCGCGTAGGCGCGGTCGTTTTCAAAAAGTTCCAGACTGCTGGGTAGAAATAATTGAAGAGGCTTAGCGCGCACTCGCTCGTTCGGGCGTGCAAAAGAAGAAAAAAAAAAGAAGAAAGTAGTAGTATAGCAGAACTGGAAAGGAACGCGAACGGCGAGTCTAAAAAATTAAAGCAATTCGCAGCAGTAGCAGCAGCATACGACGACGGCAGTACATTGCAAATTTCGATCCTCGCGCAACTACCAGTAGACGTATTTAATTACCCTTTCTTATTCGCTTATATAGGCGGCGGCGGCCCGGTATGGCAGTGCTATACCATAATACCACTCTTGGCCCGATAATTTCGCCCCGGCCGCGAGGGCATAAAAGTCCTGCTGCCAGTGCACACGTGTATGTACGCGCATGTATGTATGCAGTGCAGTGCAGTACAGTCAAGCAAGCAAGCAAGCAGCGGCGAGCATGTATAGGTAATGGCAGAAGTTTTGTGCAGGCCGCATTGCGCACATTGCGCGGCGGCTGTGGCCGCTGCTGTACTACTACCGTACGCTCGTTGGTGATACGGTAGTGGTACTAGTGTTGTTCTATATACCAGCAGAGCCTCGTACAACTGTAGAATATATCGCGCGTACATGTATGCGTGCGTGTATGTGTACGTACAAGGCCGCTGCCGCCATTGCCCGTCCGCCGACGCCGCCGCGTTAAAACTCGTCGAGTCAGAAAAGTTTTCGGCTCAAAGAGGAAGAGAGAGAGAGAAAGACCGTGTATAGAGAATGGGGCTGGGGGTAGTTTCGGGGGGTCGGTGGGAGGCTAAGGGTTGCAGTAGTAGCGGCAACGAGCTTCAGTAGGCCAGGTAATCGACTATTCACTGATTCGACTTTTTAACGCTCTTTCCCTCTTTTTCTCTCTCTCTCGTTCGTGCGTACATGCGCGTTTTTACGCCACTCTTTCTTTACTCAACACACAAACACACACACACACACACACATACACAGATGCGTATACCTCTTTTTGCCATCTCTGCAGCAGCAGCAGTAGCAGCAACGCGTTGTTTTGCTTTGCTCGACTAGCTTTCGTTGCTGCTGCCTCTGCTGCTCTCATCTTTTTCTTCTTTTTTTTTACTCTCTTTATTTTCTGAATTATTTAATTTGAAATTGCTCTGTGAACGAGAGTTGCAACTGTCTCGTTACTTCTCTCTCTCTCTCTCTCTCTCTCTCTCTCTCTCTCTCGACAATCAAACTTTTAATGTACAGCTACACAGACTTTAGAATTGCGCGCCGACCCCGTGGACTTTCGTTCGAGTGTTTAGTTTTGACATTTTTTTTTCTTTTCCAATTCATTCGTCTTTTTTTTTTTTTTTGACGTTGTCGTAGTCGCCTGGAAGCGCGCACGCATTTTATTAAAAGCTTATATATTTCGTTGAAAACAGCGCTTGAACCACTACGACGACGAAAATATATAACGAAATGGCGCTCGGAATTGCCGCTATCCCTCGCTCGCATGAATTATATTAAATACATAAAAAAAAAAAAAAAATAGCAGTGATTAATTGAAAGTGCGTATATATAATATATAATAAGCTGCAGCGGCCAATGAAAATTGTTGAAATATTTGTGAATCAAAAGCTCGAAAAATGTCACCCACCCACGCGCGGCAACGACGACGTATCATATTTATAATACATATAATCTATATAACGCGCTCCGCAGAGATCATCGGGGATCTGACGCGCTGCTCGTTTTCATAAATTGAAAATTAAAAATATCTGTGTGTTAACGATGAGCGATATAATATAATAAACGCGCAGAAGAGCGACGAGAGATATTTTATATAACAATGTGTATGTGTGCGTGTGCGAGTGGATCGCGATATGCGCGGATATCGAGGCATTAACCGGCTGTAGGCAGGACAGGACAGGGGCAGCTCGTAAAATCCGTGTGCTTCGGAAATGCACCCATTGGTACCTTCGATATACACGAATATTCGCTTAACGATTAGAAAAATAACTCGTAAATCGTCGTGCCCCCCCCCCCCCCGATGCTATGAATCAATGCAGGTGCATTGTGGATTCGAGGTCGCGCGCGATGGTTGGGAAGAGGGCAATAAAGCCCGGCGCGCACGCACGATGGTGAATAAAAAAAAAAAAAAGAGCCGAAAAGGAGATGAGTTGAAAAAAAAAAATAACGTCGAAAGTTTGGGTGAAAATTTTTCGTCGAGCGCGCCTCCAACTAGCTGCTCCAAACTATTTTACTTTTTTCCTAAAAAAAAAAAAAATCATCACGGCAGCTTGCACGCGCAGATTACAGTTTAAGCCAGCAGCAGCAGCAGCAGCGGCGCTAACAAGACATTGAGCGCAAAGCTGCAATAGATCAGCTCTCAGCAGCAGCGGCAGCAGCAGCAGTAGCGATTCAGTATAGCAACAACAACAACAACGACTGTGCATGCAGCAGCAGCAGTAGAGTAACACATAACGTAGCTAGAGGGAACGTGCCCCCGGCCCCCCCACGTTGAAACGCGTTGCGTGTTATACACACATATAGCGTACATACGCGCGCGCGGCGTTAGAAATGAGAGCTTGCAGCTCTACTGCAAGCTCGATCTATGGACAGCGCGCCATACGGAACTTACAGAGCTTTTCAATTATCGGATCATGAGCTTCCTCTGTCTCTGATCTTCGGTTTGGCGTGTCTCTCACCTATACGCACACACGAGTAGTTAGTACGGTATACATATAGCCCCCGCGCCCGATGCACTCGTGCGCTTTATTCGTGTGATGCGCGCTATCGATAGAGTCAGCACCAGCAGCTCATGTACAAATACGCGAGACCTGATTAAGGCGTACGTGTAAAACGCGCATTCGATGGGTGGATTTTTTTCTTTTCTTTCAAAAATGTACGTTATGACACGGTGGTGACAAAGATATGGCCCCGCGCATAGCCCCGACGACGTTTGTGTGATGGATCAGTTATATTCCGCTGCCGGTGAGACGTCGCCCCGTCGTCGTCGTCATGTGTGCAGTTCAGTATACGATACGTCGTGTACGTATAGCGAGTGGGTGTGGGTGGCTCTCTCGCCATGCACAGAGAGCACTAGCTATCCGAGATCGACTCGCGTGACGGATAGAAACGTTGCCGAGCTAGTGTGTGTATACGTGCAGAGACACGCGTGTATTTATACTTACATATATATACGCGATATACACATTGTATAGATGCGCGATGATGATTAGCTCGTCAAGGTTAGAGTTCAATAAACCCTTCCCCCCCGCGCCCACCCCTACAACGTTGTATATTGTATATCGTATACGTACGTGTTTGCGCGCGCGACTGACTTTGTATCATATATACCAACTACTGCTGTACACATCGGCGAAAGCTTCATCAACGTGTGTGTGTGTGTGTGCGTGTGTGAGTTTAATATGCTCGCTGCCGCGTAATGAGCTATCCACCCACGCGCGAGCGAGCTAACTTCTATATCGCCTGTGTGTGCGCGCGTGTGAAATATACTGCGATCTCTTTAATCCCTTACACGATTGAACGCGTACGAGCACGGGGGGGGGGGGTGGTGCAGTATCGGTTTGATTGAATTTAAGCTGCTGTATAGGTGTTTGATGATGAGAATGAAGATAGTTTACTGCAGCTTCGATCGGATCGCCGCTAGTATATCTTCGAGAGTCCATTGTCAATTGTCAATTTGAATATATATGTTATTATCTCGTGTTTTTTTAGGCAGATCATAAATACGTCAGATTACCTTGCGCAGTAATCGAATTGGCTTATTTATAAAATCAAGCTCAGACTATGCGAGATATGTACAATTATATCTCTTTATCTTTTATACTATCGCTAATGCGATAAGTGACAGTAAAAGTGGAACGGCCAAAATGCACGATAAAATCATTTGTTGTGACAAACTTCGATCGTAGATTTCATTCGTTGTACTTGTTCTCGCTGCCAAGCGTATCGATATTAGAGTACGATATAATTTATAATTATATGGATAATTTGTTAATCAAATTTATAAACGAGAGCGAGAAGAGAATTAGCCGAGCTAAATTAGGATGCACACGAAGGAGGGTGTCTCGCCACACGGTGCTGTCGTATACTTGCCCTTGATGTAGAGCGAGCGACTTACGCGCTACTTGATTCGTTTTTAAAAAGATTAGCTGAAACGTTTGTCGGCACCAATTCTCAACTTTATAAATGGCAATTGCAATTACCATGATTATTTTATTTGTACCTGAAGATAAATCAATTAAAGATATCAAATTTAATTTAAGATGTCTAATTTTATCGGTGGGTTTCAGTGGTTAACGCGTGTGGCTAATTATATTACTCTACCAAAAAAAAAATAAAAAAATAGTAATAATAAATAACGATTTTTTACTAGGATGCCGGAAGGTAACAGGTTGCAGGTATTTCGGGAAAAATATAATTATAGTACATAGTAAACAGTAGCAACAAAGTGGATAACAGTTAGAAATGTTTTATTCCTCTTCAAAAGAATTATGTATCATTGAGCATTTTTTTGTGAAAGATTTTTCAAAATTACATAGCGTACTCATATGAGCGTAAGGCCTTGAATCCAATGTCTTAGAACGAATTTAACATTAGACGGTTAACTACTTTCGTGAACTCCATTCATGTGCCTCTTGACTCTTGAGGTGACCTTGGAATCCAAATGATTTGTGACAAATCTCACATTCGAAGGGTTTATTCCGATAATGTACTGAAATATGTGCCTATTTAGAACAGGTTTTTGTCCAAATGATTTGTGACATATCTCACATTCAAAGGGTTTTTTACGTTCATGTACTGAATTTATATGAGATTTGAGGTCACCATTACGTGCACATGATTTGTGACAAATTTCACATTCGAAAGGTTTGCTGCGATTATGTACAACCTTTACGTGCATTTTGAGATTTTTTTTTAGTCCAAATGATGTGTGACAAATTTCACATTCAAAGGATTTGTCACGATTGTGTACTGCAAAATCAATGAATATATTTTCATTTTTATTGTTGATCTGATTTTCGTTTTCTATTTTAATAATAGATAGAAGGCCTTGATCCTCAGTTTTGCAGGCGGTCGCTGATAGAGACGGCAGTTCAGGTTTAACATATTTGAACTCAAAATCAATGAATATTTTTTCATCCATCTTTTGCTGTAATGTCATAACCTCATTCACGTTGTTTTTCTAAAATAAAATATGTATAATAGATTTTAATAGTGAATTATTAGAATGTAATTTAAATTATTGAACTCACCGGTGATTCATAAAATGGGGACGTTTCAAAGTTTTCGGCTTTGCACAAGTCCACCTAAATTGTAATTATAATCGTCCCCCACATCAGTCCAAGTATCATTTCACCCTAATGAATGATCAATAATGATGAAAAGATCTCTTAAAAATATTATAGCTCACACAATCCATTTCCATCACTCGTATAATAATATGTATTTGCACTACAAAATTTTCACGATGTGCACTGAGAAAATATTTGAGGTTAAGCACCTCGAGTAGCCAACACTTTTACCTCGCTGATTTGTAAACACTGCAGAATTGAGCTCTTTGTTGGCCGACCGATTGCACTTCTTGTATATTAGTGAGGTTATCCTGTAATTGGGAAGCTGCATGGCGGCTTTCCCCCTCCAACCATCGATTGGCCGAATTATAAAGAAAATGCCATTCCTGCAGGCGCTCAATTTTTTTTCAATAAGTCATTGAAACTGCAAATAGCAGTAAAGTAACTTCAATTTAAACATACGATTGGTCATTGCACTCAGGTCGATTGTTTACGATGCATCGAGCGCGAGTTTTTAAATTTCCGTCGACGCTATGGTTTTTACGCGCTGAAAGACGGGGCTGGTATTGTAAAGTAACGATCGCCTCCGGCAACGAAGAGCGTATGTGTGTGCTTCGTGTATGCTCACACGAAGTAACCATTTTTTTTCTAGCTCCTTTCAAGCACCTCGTCGAGAAGAAAGCCTTAGTATACATAGAAAGACACTTTTTCACAGTTTCAATATATATCAGCGCGTGTATATACACAGCGCATACGCGCTCGAGTTTTACGCTCATACGTGTCTCCGAGAACAACCTCCCGCCTTTTTAAGTCGATAAGAATTATTTTAGATAAATTTCGCTCGACGAGCTTTTTCTCTTTCGTCGATGCAACTTTCGTGATCATACCACGGGAAATTCTGGAGAATAAAATTCCCGCAGATTTTCACTTATACAATTATTTCGACTTTACCACTTGCAGATTTACAGATACAAAGGCGCTCGACATCTAGCGGTGAATTTTTAAAGTTGTACTGTCGCGTTTAGAGTAATTGAAAGCTTATCTAAATTTTTCGAAGCAAACGAATTTTCATTTTCAGGTCATTCAAAATATCCTCAATACTTGTAACACAATTATTACTGAAAAATCCCTAAAAAGAATTCAATCAATGATGATATATTTCAAAACGTTTCAAACTGTTATTAACACTGATTCTTCATATCGTATCAGGGGTCGCTTCCATTTATTACAATTAAGTACTCAAGACTCATCCAACCCTGTAGATGCGTCGCTTCAACTCTGCAGACAAATACATATTCACCAAAAATATCAGGCAGGTACACCACTTTATATTTCTTCCTTTTTCTTCATCCATATAAAGTCTCGCATGCGACTCTCGTCAGCGGCGATATTACAATGGCATGTGCGGCGGCACACGTCCGCGTGCGTGCGTGTCAGCGCCATAACATATAATACTATCGTTCCCGAGCGATCTCGAGGCCCTTTTCGAGCATACTCTTGCACCCTTTTTCTCTCTCCCTCTCTCTCTCTCTCCTGCTTCTCGGGTCTTTTGATCCTTTTTCGCTCGCGTTTACGTTTACGCGTGCACTCGTGTTTATGTGTGTGTGTGTGTGCTTGTAAAGCTAGCTTCGGCAGCCAATCGCAGTGCTTCGAGATAAAAATCGCTTGCTTTAATTGCTAGGCTCTCGCTCGCTCTTGTATATACGTGTGTACGTGTGTGTATACCGCAGGCAAGTTATAACGAAGAAAGAGAACCGTGCCGATCGATTTGTCGCGCGCGCGCGCGCGTATAACCGCGTTACAGCCGCGCGCACTATTGCGGGCAAGAAAGGGAGAGAGAAAACAATTCAGTTATAGGGACTATTTTCGCGGTGCGCGCCGTTATAGGTATATGGACGGCAGCGCGACGATATCGTATATTTTTAGGACGAAATTGGGGATTTTTCGGTTCCGAATTATGTATCGCTGATTTTAGGAATGTAGGCGACGACCAATAAGGTCCTCGACAGAAATATAACTACGTAATGTATCGCGTTGATGTAAATATCTAAGTCTAGCTATCAGAGCAGAATATGGACGTGGCGAGAATAAAATATGAGGCATGGCATATTTTCGGTAGAACACGGTATACCTCACGCAGGCCGGAAATGCTGGTTTGACGAATGAATTATTCCCGGAATTATTATATGGACAGAGAGGACGATGACGTGTATCTATAATAATACGACACATACTTACATACGTGTATAAGCAAGTCTGCGCGTGTGCTGGCATCGATAACGCGGCCAATTACACAATTGAGTGCCAGCAGTAGAGCACACGTCACATACATGTATGTTACAACGTATAAATGTGGACAACACATAGAGGTATATTATACAGTGTTAAGTATATATAATATTCAGCATGTAATACGTATGCTCAGACGACGCACACGTGAATTCGCGTTGATAATTTGCCAAAGCTCCGCAAAATTGTGATAAATGCCGGGATATTCTTTTTTTTACCTCGCTCGCGTCGTCTGGACTCTATGTATGTACGAAACACGTGCCGTGGGGCCCCCCCCCCCGCGTGCCTTTCGAACTGCCAAACTATGTGTCTCTATTCGCCCTGGCGTGTCTCGCACACCTATCTGTGCTGTGCATGTGCGCGAGCTTTGAAAATCGTCGCGTCGACTTTCGCGTTGCAAACTTTGCGGCGCGCAATGGTCTCGCGTATATATATAGTATAGCTCGCGCGGCAGTGGCGTCGGCGCAGATATAACGTGCCGATTACCCAAAAACCGAACTGCGAGGGCGACGGCGTAGACACACACACACACACACACACACACTGTATTCCGAGCGGCTTGGCTCGTACACAGATATATCGACACGGGCTTGGGTTTTTGGCGAGTAGCTGTTAATTAAACTTGGCGCGTTTCACACGTGAGTGTGTTAGTATCCGAGCTTGCAGGCGCAGCTCATGGATATAGGTGTTACAAGCTAGTGGCTCGGCGCGCCGAGTTGTGAAAACGAGTTTGATCTTCTTTCCATTATACCCCCGCCGCACACACACCTTGACCGCGTCAATGCCTATATCCTGCACACAAGCGCTCGGTGTGATATGACACCGCGTATAAAGAGCGAAATCATCTCGTGCGATCAGTTCCATCGAATCGAGTTTCGACTTTTAATGAAAATTATTTATATACTACGTATCGGATACGTTGTATGCAATATTTGCTCCATGCAATAAGTTTGTATCGAAAAATTTCTATGATACACAGATGTCAGCGCGCGTCCATCGTATGTAATACACGTAATACAAAAGCTCTCTAGCTCTGCTGAGAATATGGTTACGCACTCGGCGCGTGCACTGGCTCGTACATATAGATTTCATCGTAAAATGTTTCTCGTATACACATAGGCACTCGAGCTTTATATGCAGAGAGAGAGAGAGAAGGTGCGGAAAGGGAAGAAGAGTTTACCGATTTTATTGGCTGGATATTTTGCGTTCGCGTATGGGTATTAGTGTGCGCAGCGCCGAATATACACGTATATAATAATAGATAGATATAGTATAGTACGCGACTGCAGCTTTCAACAACAACAACAACAACAAGCAACGGGCACAAAAGTAATAAAAGGGCAAAAGGACCTGAAACGTTCAATAATATTTTACGATCGGCATACAAACAGCCTTATCTCATCACCAGGTTGCACTACTGCTGCTGCTGCTGCTGCACACACGGACACGTGCCGCCCGTAGTACCCGAGCTCAAACTGCAGGCAATACGTATACGTAGGTATACGAAGGTACTATAGGCGAGTACGCGTGTGTGTACGAGTGTATAGGCGCGTACAGAGGTTAAAAGTGAAAATCGATATTATATACCTGAGCGCGGACTGCGCGTGTTATATCGTTTGGTGCGGTGCGGCGCGTGCATCGGTGCAGTCTGCCGCGGCGGCGATGTTTCGTTTCTACGAATGCACACGGCTGTATAGATAGGCATGCGTATGCGTGTGCTGCGCGCGTCGAGCGCGTATATGCAAATGTCCATTGTCAATCAATAAAGCCTATAAGCAATCGAATATTCAAACTGCTGCTCTCTTGCCTCTCTGTCTCTCTACTCTCTGTCCCGTTTTGTTCTCTCTACTTCCTGCGAGGCTGCTGCTGCTGCTGCTGCTGCAATGGGATGATTTCGCCGTTAGTAGTAGTAGTAGTAGTAGTATACGCGGACAGTCGCGTCGTTCGTTCGTTCGAAGCCAAACCTTGTTTATACTGTACACGCGCCTAGCTCACGACGAGGCACACTACGCAGTAAAATCCGTTTGACCGTATATCGAGAGAGAGAGAGAGAGAGAGAGAGAGATGTTTTTTGCCTCGCGAAACGCGTGCGTATATGTATCGACGAAAAAGGAGATGGGCCGGAAAGTTGATTAAAATCTGTTTTTTCCTTTCTTCTTTATTTCCTTTTTTTTCTTTGTGTCGCCGAGCGATCGAGCGCAATTGGTACAGATTATTTCGATTGGGTGCCGCTCACATATATATATAGGACGCGGCGCAGTAATTATAAGAGATGAAGAAAAAAAAGCGCAGATGACCACGTGATTCGATATAATCCTCGAGCGGCCGGTACTTAGAATCGCTCGACCCGTTATTAATACAATAATGGCACAGTTCGAAGCTTGCGTACATATACGTGTGCGCTACGGCGTCTCTTCAATCGAACTTTACGCGCGATTTGAATGATTAAAGACGAGCTTTGCTCGACTACTGCTACACAAGCTCGCAATCCTACGACGACGACGACGACGACGACTACGACGTGTTCACGCAGCACTGGAAAATGTATCTCTATATATAAACCTAAATGATAAACTTTGCGTGCGAGCATCATCGCTGTGTTCGTGACGATTGATTTATCAAACGATGTGTGATCGCGCGCGCTAACTTAAGCTCGCCCCGAGAGTAGAAATCAAATATATTCTATAATTATGATGCGCGCGTGCGATATCGCAATGATTATTCGACTGATCGGGGTGATATTAATTAGTTATTCTGTATCTGTGTATTATAGCTTATTATAATTCTGATGCGGATGATCGATATGAATAATGGCCTAATGATCACAAAATAGGACTATTTAACATTTTTTTAAATAAAGTATCATTATTAATTGACTTTTTTTTCGTGTTTTGTTTGTTATAATTATGTTAGAACTAATGAGCGTATTTTAAATGGCCTGAAAATGACAATTCAATTATTTCCAAAATTAAAGCTGTTTTCAACCACTTTGCATTCAGTGATACCAGTTTGAGACTTCGCCACTAGATCGCAAGTACCTGTATATCTGTAAATCTGCACATAAAACTTAGCAAAAGTAATTATATAAGTCTGCTCGTATAAGTAATGGTTTTGGAATTAAGTTGAGCAAACTATAATCTTTGACACTTTGCTCTACCACCAGATGGCGAGCACCTTTATCCGTACATCCGCAAGTGATAAAGTAAAAAAAATTATATAATTATAGGCAATTATATAAGTATAGGGTATAAATCATATAAGCAAGGTTTTCAACAAATGCACACAGATCTAAAATTGATGATCCGAGAAAGCCAATTTTGTCCAACGATATAAAACGTTTCACCTTTTTGTTCGCAGGTTCGGACAAGACGACGGCGATACTGAACTGCCTTTACGCGAGGAAGCTCTGCTTCGAGCACGCCTCCTGCAGCGCCATACTCGAGGTCATACCGAGGGTCTGCGGACCGGAATTGGGTAAGTTTAATAACTCTCTCTCTCTCTTCCTCATTGTTGTTGTTGTTGTATCTTTTTTTTTCATCTCAAAGAATTGTATACGGATACACAATAAGAAAATAGTAAGACAAAAGAGCCGCTAGCCTAGCCGGCAGATTTTCTCTCGGTATATAAGCCGCGGCGCGTTGAAATCTCTTCCATTACTCGCTCTCCCCGTGATATTAACGTTTGTGTTGTGCCGCGCGCACATCTTGCTGTAGACTATTTTCAGTTCGTTCGATAAAATCGAGCTTTATTCATAGTTATTTGAGAGTTCATAATCTTCGCGCGTCAATAAAACAGAACCTGATCACAACCCGCTTAATATGCACTCTATAAGTATGTTACGCACCCACACATGCGCGATAGGTCGCGGAAAGACAATTCGCGTTTCTGTAATATTTATCGAATCGCCCGCGCCTCGTTTATTTTAATATACACGCGCGCGCGACCCACAGTAGTAGTACTAGTCGGTCGGGGGGCCGCGGCGAACCGACCGAAAATGAGTAATTAATTCAAAACCGTTTTGGAGCAATATAAAGCGGCAGCAGCAGCATATCGCGCAAAGTACATACAAAAGCAGCAGCAGTAGTACTGACTGCGTGTGCCACGGCGTACACTGCAACAAAAGCAATTAAAACGAGCAATTAATCTTCATTATCTGCGCGTAATAATGGTTAACTTTTGTGAATCAACTTTACCAGTTGATACAACGCGTGTACATTGGGTGCGCATAGTTATATGTGCGTTCGGTCCGCGTGTGTGCGAAAATAAAATTGATTCGCTCATCCCGTACATTATGTGTGTGTGTATTTGTTCACTACTAGACCTGTCTCTCTCCCTCTCTCCTTTTCCCCCACATTGGAAAGTAAATGATATATAGCGACAGAGAAATAGAAGTCTTGGAAACTCTCTCTCTCTCTTCTTTGTCAATATACTCAAACACTTCAGCTTACTTTTTTTCTTCTCGCCTTCCTACACTTCTTTTCCGCTTCGTCGACAGCCGCAGCCACACACGACGACAACGAAGTCGCTCGTACTCACCGTCGCACACGCGTGTGTGTGCAGTGCAGCTGCGGCGGCGGCGGCGGCGAAAAGAGCACTCCCGGAACGATTATCCTTCGAGTATTTGTGCGTATGTGTGGAAGGGTGTACGCGAGTGTATGTAATATAAGGTACAGCCGCAGCCAAGCGCAAAAGGGACCGCGTCCGAGTGAGCTAGAGAGAGAGAGAGAGAGAGAAGCGTTTTTCACACTTCCTGATTTGTACGAGACTCTCTAATTTCGACCCAATTCTATTATGCATCGCTAACGCGAATAGGAGCTGAAATAAATCGATACATGTTTCTTTTTTAATTGGAGCAAATAACATTGTATTCAATTATATTATATAATAAATATTTAAAAGACGCGTATAATAGGCACGAAGTTTGCGCGGACGATCGTGGCGCGGCGAAATTAATTAGATACCGTGTTCAGGCCGGCGAGCTTTTCTCTCGTACTTCTTTCTCTCTCTCTCTCTTCCTCTTCTTTTGTCGGGTTTCAGCAGCACGAGCCCATGCTCCGGCTGTACATAATATGCGCACACAACTAGGCATTATACGCGCGATCATCGCTTACTGCTCTATTTTCTGCATATACACGCAGGCTGTATCGTTATCATTATCGTCATGACCATCATCGTCGTCAACGTTATATACACTTTGATCAAATTTTCGCCTAATTAACTCGAGCGAGTCGCCGTTAAATCTACTGCACGCAGGCGTGGCGCATCATCGTATGATGCCTATAATCGTTCACAACCTCGCTCCCACACGCCTCATCGGTTTATACGTATTCTTCGTTTCATCCGTGCGATGCGCACAGCTGTGTACGTGTGTGTATGTGCGTGTGTGTGTTGATGTTATATAGAGCACGACGATGCACCGCCTGCCCACGGCGCGGCCCAAGTTTATTATGTTTCGGGTATCGGGAGAGTTTATCAAGAGAATTAATGTATCATTATTATGCGCGCAATTGGGAAAACTGCGGATGACTTGAGACTGTAGTGTGAATCTTCATGAGCTTCTCGACACTGAATGTACTATTATTTTTACTTTACCACTTGCAGATTCACAGACAAAAGTACTCGCCATCCAGTGGTGGAGACTTAAAGTAGTATCGTTTCCAAAGTACATAGTTGTAAGTTTGTCTAAATTTTTCGAAACAATTGAATTGTCGTTTTCAGATGATTTAAAAAGCTCTTCATTGTTGTCATTTAACAACTGTAACAAAAGAATCGCCAAAAAATACAATTAATGGTCATAACTTTCTAAATGCGGTCATATTTTGATCATTAGGTAAATATTAATATTAAGAAATTTCTACCGTACACTCTATCGTACTTACATACCAAAAAGCATAAAATGATATATAAATTGAATGGATGCGATGTATTTTGCTTGGATACCATATATGCACTGCATTCGAAAGATTGAAGTGAAGCGCGCGCAGGTGAAACTTTCCAGCCCGAGCACAAACCAAGAGATCCACACGCGCGCACATACATAACACACACTCACACGCACAATACAATCTTTTCGCGTTTCGCGGTGTAGTACAAGTTCGATATGAAAAAAGGGGGAAAAAAAAACTTCTATCCGCAGACGGGGAGCTGGAGAGAGCACACCAGGGAAAAAGAATAAAACATCCGTACGAATGGAATTTAAACTAGTATAATCTTTTATTATTTCATTTTTTGTACGATCGCGCAAGTATCCGTGCCACGCGTGCGTGCATCAATTTTACAATCGTTAAAGAATTAAGCACATTCGCTGATACGCGTGTGCTTTATAGATAAATATATGTTATGTGAATCTGAATAAACGTCCAATTGTCGACACGTGCGTTTGAATTTTACTCCCGCGCGCGTGCCTCTCTGTGTAGCAAAATTGCAACGATTAATGCTCGGTATATACAGAACGACAAATTGAACGCATTTAATTTCTCGAAATTTTGGTTTTGTAGCGCGCTCGAGAGTGGGGCACTCAACAAATGCACGAAATACATGTGTATGGTATAAATAAAATAATACTCGGGTAATAGCTGTCTTGTCAGCTACTAGCTGGGGGGACAGGCAAATACTGCTTCAATGGCTTAATGCGCGTGAGGGAGGGATTTCAATTATAAAATTATGCATTGAAATTTTCCCCATCGTTGATAGTATACAGCCATTTTATATCACGCGTTAAGAAAATTTCTCGCGTACAATATACTCGCTCGCTCTGGATGCGGATTGAAATAATTCTCTGGAATAACACACGCGCACTGTAAATGGGAGATTAATAAGTTGCTATGACTGCGCAAAATCAACACGTTAATTCGACGCGTATTTACGTATATAATGAATTGAAAGCATTGGCTCGTTTACATCGCATCGAAATTGCGCCGGAGTTCAACTGGGCGTGCTGATTTTTCTGAGCCTCCTCCGCGCGATGATAGTCCATATGACAACGACGTTTCCCTCTTAAAAGCTTAATAGCAATCGACGTAAATGAGCCTTTGTGACAGCGATATGTACTATATTATATACGAATCAAGAGTATATATTGCGACAACGAAATATTAGCTTGAAACTCTTCTTTCTTTCTTATTTTGACTCGGTATATTATAAACAACTGCTGCTGCTGCTGCTGCTGCCACACGGCTAGTGTGTATTATATGCGCATACCGTTATAATACAGTACATACACGGAGAGAGGAAAAAAAATCCAGCGAGGCACGAGAGAGAGAAGCGTGTCGTGTAATAAGTATAAGAGAAACGAGAAAGAGTGCGACGTCCGTTGGAGTGTGGCACTCTCGGGTGTCACGCGCGAGACAACAAAGCCTATATACACTCGCGCACACCTACCTCACACACATGGATGTTGCGAGAGAGAGAGAGAGTGAGCGAGAAGCAAGAGTACCGACTGCAATATAATAGACTCTCGTATACGAGAGAAAAAGAGAGTGAGTAAGAAGAAAAAGAGAGAGAGAGAGAGGCAAAACTTCGTGCATGCATAGATAATACACACATATATAGTATACTTGCCACACTTGCAGTGTACTATGTGAAGCTGTATGTGTGCGCGTTTATTGGCTAGACTCTTGATTCTTCGAGGGCTTTTTTCGGTTAGAAGCTAAAATAATCCGCCGCCGCAACACACACACACACACACACACACACACACACGACTTGTTGGCGCGGCTTTGACGCCCAACACGATGTTCATACACAACGAGAGAAAGATAGCTTGAGAAAAAAATTATTATATTCACATGGTAAAATGCGCGAGGTATGCGTTGAAGTGAATTTTGACGCGTCAAAAAAAGTAATTTTCATGAGAATTTTTACATCCTTGAAATCTCGCACACATGATTATTTTTTTTCGCGTTGATATATAAATTGAAAAATATTTACAGGAAAAATCGCACGGCGATATTAGATCGAGTTACGATTCACGATCTCGTAAGCATGTAAGTAAAATTTAATATCGCTGCGTGGCTCTCGGTAAAGTATTTTACTCATTGTAGTCCCTTTTACATAATATGAGACTTTTTAACATGTTTGGATTTTCACGCGTTTCAACTCGTATAATACGCGTCGAGTTTTTTAACTTAATATCGGCGCGTTAAACTCGGTGACTTTGCTCGTCGTCGAGCGGTGCATCGCGCGAGAGTCAAAATATATATATAGACGTAGCAGACACTCTCCGAAAGCGTCGAAATCTTCCAAGTGGGTGCCGGAGCGGCAACAACAACAATAATAACAACAACGTCCTACAAGACTAATCTCGAGAAAGACAACAGCAGCAGAGGCATAAAGCAGTTGTTGCGTCGCGCGTGAGAGAGGGAATTTAATGATTCGCCGAGATTAGTCAAGCAGCATAGTAAATATTGCTCTTATGCGGTTCTTAAGGACATGAGCTCTTTAACATACATGCATATAGTATACATACTCACATAAGTGCATGCATAAACACACACATATATATCAACAAGAGCTGTTTACTCGCAAATGCTCCAGTGCTCTTTTTGGTCTTTAGCTTAGTAGTAGTAGTAGTAGTAGTAGTAGTAAGAGGGTAAGGTAAAGAGAGAGTATATTAATGCAAGGATGCTCCGAGCTTCCGTATAATGCCAAAAGAAAGGATGTATATTTTGTCCTTGGTTGCGCCGCGTGGAACACAAGTACTCTTCATTTTTGCTGTTTACATCGAAAATTACTACTTTCTGAAATAAACTCGGAATATCGTGTTAGAGCAGCTGCTGGTATAGATACGTTTCATTTGCTGTCGTGCGGTGAACAATTACGACTGCTCGCGACGGACGATCGAATTGTTCGTCGAGTTTATACGAGTCATATATATGTGTGTCGAACAGATTGCTACATTCGTTATATGTGTACGTTAATTCTGGAATTACTGTCGCGCAGAGAGTGAGAGAGTAAGTGCAGAACAAAGTAGTATATCGAGGCGCGCGCGCGCAGTTTAGTTTGCTCTCGGTTTTAAGTGAATATATCGCACGAGTGTCAATTAAATTCTAAAAATGCCACGTCGATGGTTATATCGCGCTAGTGATGTTGATCGTTTCAACGATTATTGACTTATGATAAATAGACAAAAAATAGAATTGAAAGCTTTATTTTTGGCAAATGAAAAAAAAAATTAACCCGGATTTTAGAGAGTCGATGGACTGAACAGTCTTGAACAAAGCTTGCTTGGCGGATTCCGAATTTTACAATCATCATTGCGAATCGAAATCACAAAATTCCGTGTAATGTTTGACAGACTGTAGAACATAAACTGCCATGCGATTCGATAATGAAATATAAAATTATACTTTTTGCATCATTTCCAACATTGACACGATTTCCTTGGTAGAAATGCTCAACTAGATTTTGGCCAAAGAATCATAAGAACTGAAAATCTACTAACAAAAAGTGTTACGTTTTTTTTTTCAAACATATTACGGTCATACAATGTTTTACGTTTTTTTAATGACCATTTTTTGAGTATAGAATGAAAGGAAATTCCCAACGAATTATTTATTTTAAAAACCAAGCTTTGATTTATATACAATTGTTTTTACCTTGTCAATGTGTAAAATCAAAAATGTTCAAAGCCGTGCCTTGACTTATACAATCATGCTTACTTTTTCACTTGCAGATTTATAGATGTTAAGGTACCGTCGCCGTCTTGTGTCGGGGGCATTAAAGCAAACCCATAATATTCAGTGATTGAAAACTGATCGTGATTTTTCGAAACATTTAATCATTTTCAAGTAATTAAAAATGCGCTCAATATTTGTTTTATAATTCTAACAGAAAAATAATCCAATTAATGGACGTGTATTTTAAATCATTTTAAATGATAAATTTTTTATCATTAGGCCATTATTGACGTTGAGCATTATGGTCAAAAAGCGACAACTAAAGGTTGCAATTGCACCATCAGAGTAAGAGTTTCAATTAACCTGCCAAAACAACTCGATAAACTTACGCGATATTACCCGAAAAATCGCCAAATGCAGCATGGAACTCGTCGCTCGAAAAAAATCACTAGTCGTCACAAAGAGAGAGCTTGCGAGGGGAAGCCGCGTTATATACTCCACTCCCGAAAATCCACCCCCGCGATCTCACCGTATAAAGAGTGCAGCAGCAGCAGCAGCTATATTCATTCATGCATGCGCCGCGCGCGCGAAAATCCTTTTTGTCGAATGAGGCGCGCAATCATTTTCCCGTCATCTCCATACACATAGCCAGATAAACGTCGTCTATTCACTATCCGATTATCTCTCCCGCCCCTCGCCGCCGCAAGCTTTCTCACATCGTATATAATATCAGCCTGCGAAGCTTTCGCGGTTTTCAAGCTATACACCGAGGGTGTGTGTATAACGTAGCTTTATATACAGCTTTCTTTCTGTGTATATCGGGTCGCTGCCGCCGAGCTAAAGTTTTCGAGAGACAGCTTTATGGTCCATATACAGCAGCAGTAGATACGCACTTGATAAAAGCTCTCTCGGCGGTGGTGGCTTGTACGGCATCGCAGCAATGCGTACGTGAGTAGTCGAGCGCGCGGGCGAGCAGAGGACATGCACACACGCGCGCGTGTACTAGTTCTACATAGTATGTGTATAGGTAGCGTATGCCGAGCGCAACTTTCCCCCCCGCAGACAAGTTGCAGTTTCCATTTGCAACCGCCGCGCCGGATCGCGATGTTCGCTCGAGCGCGAAAGCTCGAACGTTCGCAGAAAAACAGCTTTTTACTACCCTGGCTCTCTCACTCTCTGTGTTTCTACAATCGAAAGAAATTTTTTCCAGTCGCGCGAGCAATCCTTTTTTTTCGCTCTTTTTTTTTCTACTTTTTGTTTTAGTAGGAACAAAACAAAAAGGAGAGAGCCAAATTGTGTCCGCGCGAAACTACGCATGGCGACGCTGCTGCGCTTCTTTCTTATCGGTTTTTACGTACGTTTGTACGCGACTCGCGCGTGGTAGAGAGAGAGAGAGAGAGAGAGAGAAATCACGAGTACTAAAATGTGCCGGGGCTACACACACTTGTGCTTGTGCTGCTGTTGCTGCTTATTAATGGTTACTGCCTACTACATACTCGCTCGCTGCTGAGAGAGAAAGTCGGGCACAACAAGCAAGCAAGCAACAGCAACGTTTGCAAGCGTACATTGGCCTCTCGGGAAGAGCGTCGTCGTCGTAGTCTTTGCACGCGTCATCTTTGTTGCGCTTCCCTCCTCTCTGCTTTTCTTCTTCTTCTTGTTTTTTTTTTTTTTTTTTTTTCATACTCGAGACTTTATGTCGACACTCGCAATGAAAGAGACGTTATTCGTTTGTTCGTCGTTCGTCGTCGTTGTTGTTGCTGTTTTTTTTTTGTTTGGTGCGACTTTTTTTTAACCGCTAACTGTTGCACATCCGCGAAGTTCTTTTTTAGAAGTGGTGTGGGGTGGGTGGGGTGCACATTTCGAAAACAAAACGACGAAATATTCTCGTTCAAAGCCCGTACAGCCGAATGTGTGTGTGGAAGATAGGTAAATTCCTTGATACGAGATAGAGAGAGAGAGAGAGAGGTGTGCGGTAAGGCGATTTATCTCACCGACGCGAGACACTTTTGCGAGTGCACACTAGCGGTATATATATCTATATCCAAACGTTGAATATATACGTACCGACGCCTCGAGGAACTCTCTGCTACTGACAACAAGCGGTCGAACGTTTCTCTTTACTGCTGCTGCTGCTGCCTATATACCACCGCTATGTATACCGTTGCTGCTTTGCCGTTGACGTGTATTTGCGCAAAACTTTGTTTCGATTATTTTAAATGTTTTACTCGTTGTATAATGAAGTCCGAGCGGTCGAGCGAGATGGAGAGAAAAATAGAGAGAAAAAGTTAATTCGAATGAATGCAGTACGATCAACTTATTGACTCGTAAAAGTTGTAACAGCTGTATCCGAGTACAGGATTAAAATTTCGCGATCGAGAAAGACGCGCGTTCAAAAATTGAATAGAGAAAATCTATACGAAAGAGAAGTACTATTGAAAAAAACCTAAAATTTAATGCAGATTTGAAGGAAATTTAAGAAGCTTTCATATGAAATCTCTGTTAAAAATTGAGATTAATTTTTTTTATATTAAGTATCCAAAAAATGAAAGATGCATTATTATTAATGAAAAAAAAAGGGATTTAATTTTAATTGAAGCATTTTAATTGAAAATTAATCTTTTAATGCTGCCATAGATTTGCGTTAAGTGCTTCCATTATTTATGAAAATTTAGTCATAATTTAAGCCAGCTTCAACCACTAGATGGCGTATACCTTCATTTGAAAATCTACAAGTGGTAAAGTAAAAATAATTATATTAGGCAATATCAAATAAATATATTAGGTAATATCAGAATTGGCGCACAACTTATTAAATTTTTATGTCCTAATTCTTCTGTAAGCATGTTTGACTCCGTATCTTCGATCGTTGCACGTGTCTATACATAAAAGCAGTATTAGGAATAAGACGGGTAATGTAATTTTTGCATAACATTATTAAAGACAGCCTCCTCCACTAGATGGCGAGTATCTTCATTTGTAAATATGCAAGTGAAAAATTAAAAATATTTGTATAAGTGAAAGCACGGTTGTTAATTCAAGCAAACTTTCTTTCCTATAACCCATGTTATCACCACTACTTCAAATATGATAATATCACTTCAAGTCTTCACCGCTAGATGGCGGGAACCTTTATTTCTGTAAATTAGCAAGGGGTAAAGTAAAAATAATCGTATAAGTTAACATCAGAATTGTCTCGTAGCATATAATAAATAAATCGACTATGATGCTAATCGGTAACTGACCGACTAATTTTTATGTAAGCATGTTTGAGCTCGGTATCTTCGATAGTTGCGCGTCTCCATACGTCGAAGCAGTATAACGAATACGACGACTATTCATTATTCTTATGACTAATTTATTATTGGCGATTTAACGTAGAATCGTTCGGCGGGTAAACAGATATAATAACTATATAATAACAGATAAATACACTTTTGGTATAACATTATTAAAGCCAGCCTCCACCGCTAGATGGCGAGTATCCTTATCTGTAAATATGCAAGTGGAAAAGTAAAAATTATTGTATAAATCAAATCTCTGGATGGAATCGTGAGTGCACGAGAATATTTAACGAAACTTTGAATTTATCATATTTATAAATACGAAGAAGAATCACTCTGCTTCGATCGTTTCATCAACGTCGATTCGACAATCATTTACTGTTGCATAATTATCCACTGGGCTCGATCGTGGGATGTGGTGAGCGTGACCAAAACCACGCGAAATTTCGGTTAAAAGACTTTTAACGCAATCTGAGCCTTCTTAATTATTTCTCAATCAACTAAAATTTAAATAATTCGCA